>CAOJBK012000682.1:0-10828 GCA_948294925.1 Codiaeum variegatum
AAATTTCTATTGATCTGTGTTGATCTATGCGTGTTTGATTCGTTTGTTAGGGTCCATATATGTATTGCCACATGTCCCTTAACTCATCGGATTAACTTTACTTAGATGGAAAAAAACAAAAAAGAAAGATGAATCATATTTTAGTGGCATTAATGTGCTTATTTATTCCTCAATGACTATCAATAAATTAAATTAATCGATTTAACTAAAATGCGTCCTAAAACATATGTTAAAAATTATTAAATGTATATTGAAAATATAAAAAATGTATTATAATTTTTAAAGTTAATTTTTATATTTTTAAAATATATTTAATATTTATTATCATATGTATTTACATTATTTTTCTTAAAATAATTCCCGATTCTATGTTTGTTTGGAGAGAAAAAAAAAGGAAGAGAATAGAGATAGAGAGGGTGTAACAATAAGAATGAAATTCTATAGTCATTTTTATAATAATAAAATTATAAAAATAATTTTATTTTTTTTATTTCTCTCTGTTTCTCTTCCCACACAAACTTTACTGTAAATAATAAACAATAAATTAATTTTTTTACCCCTCGTTTCTTTCTCTAGTTACTTTTTTTTTTCTCAAGACCACGAGTGAAAAGAACCTGGAACGGAGCGTAGCGCAGTGCTCTTCTTCGAAATTAAAACATCCCGAACTACTCAGTCTTGTATGCGAAAACCATTGCAATTAGTTGATGCAAAACGATGGAAACTGAAGAGATTTTTGAAGAACTTAACAATGTGGAGGCTGAGATTCAACAAGTCCAAGGTAATCACCTATTTTCATTACAAATTTTTAGGGATTTAGCAAACTGACCGTTCTGTTATTCAGACCAGATAAACGTATTGCTCGAGCGGCAAGAGCAATTGTACGAAAGACAATCGGAGCTGAAAGCGATATTGGAGGCATGTAAATCAAGTGAGAATTCTGCTGAAGATGACGCTTCTCATAATGCTGTGGAGACTTGGTCAGGGCCATTTGATTGGGATTCTAAAGCTGATCATCTCAAGTTTCATGTTTTTGGCATTTCTACTTACCGCGCAAATCAGCGTGAAGTAAGTTCCCTGTTCTGTTTGGTTATTTTGTTTCTTTATCATGAGATGTCAAGAAGGAAATTTGAGGTTGCATGTGTTAGAATTGAAAAGATATCTTTTAAAAAAATAACAAAGGATTTCAAGGTTAAATTCAATGTTGGGACTTCAACACCTGATAGCTTAAGGTTTCTCCAATTGTATGAGAGCTGGCACTATACCTCAGTTTGTGCACTTTAGGCCTGGCAATTTTGGATTTGAGGTTTCTCAAAACATGTTTGTGTATTTAAATTAATTAGGTGCTACTTCTTAATTTATATAATTAGGATTGAGGGCCTATAAACTTATTGCCCAATTAGCTAATTCCAGTCATTTTGGTTATTTTAGAGGCCAATGTTTCAGCATGTGTTGTGCGTGTTTATAATTTTGTTGCTCTTCTTCGTCTTTCATCCTCCCCATTATTAAAAAGATAATAAAGGCTATTATTGTAGTGTCTAGATTTGTTGGGATGGGTCGGCTTTGTAGATTTTTAGTTTTATTTTTTGTTGTTATTGTTGGTTTAAGTTATCAATGAAAGTTTAAATGCTTAAAGTTTAATGGCAGTAGAAAAGAAAATGACATAAAACTTTATTGCTTTAAAATTATCTACAGTGATGTTAAGAGCTCAAGTAAACATTCTATATTAGATTCTTTCCAAGTTACTATTGGAATTGTACAATTGAATGAAGGGATGACTTCTATTGGAGCTAAGTTGGATGTATGCTTCCTAGGACTTCAACCATAAACCAATAGATCAGGGGGAACAAAGCGATCGTTTATGAAGTTGTAATGATCCATCATAAAAATTTGGATTCTGGTTCGAAATTAAGGAGATTGCATGGTAAATCTAATTTTGATGTGATGTGCAATAAAGAACAATAACATTAAGTAAACCCACGATATGACTCTTAGAGTATCATTGCAACAAAGATTTGAGTAACATTTTAGAAATACCCCTATATATCAGAAAAGAAAATATAAAATTAACAAAATTACTATTGTTATAGATAAAAACACAACAATAGGGCTCTATACTAATTCAAGTTGGCTCCATGGAAACCAAGTGCATTTCTTTAAATTTGGATTATATTTTAAAATCTTTTGATAGATATTCAATCTTTTCCTGTCATGGAAAATTGTTTGTTGATTGGAAAGCATTTTCTGTAGATTTTTGGAATCACCAAATGTTGATGGGAATTAGAAGGCAGAGGCAGATGGTGGTTCTTGAACCAAATGACCAATGAATATTTGCCTGTATAGTTCTGTTCTGAATTCCTCCCTTTTTTACGAGTTCATAGGTTTTTTGAAAATGACATCCTTTTTTGAAAATGAAAATATGTTTTCCTTAAAAATGTAAAAGGATATCTTTCTCTTTGAATGGGAAATCTATCAATCAGTTTCGCATGCAACCCAAACAACTAGAATATGTGGCAAATATTTCTCCTCTTGAATCAAATGTTGCTTATTTGGTGAAGTCTTTCTTCTGTATCTGATGTTAATTGTTCTTCTATATTTATGGATTGATTGTTCTTCTATATTTATGGGTTTATTAATCACTAGGTGACTATCACCAGATCATCAATGCTATCATGAGTGGAAGAGATGTTCTTGTGATTATGGCTGCAGGTGGAGGCAAGAGCCTTTGTTACCAACTCCCAGCTATTCTTCGTGATGGAGTTGCTCTCGTTGTTAGTCCATTAATTTCTTTAATCCAAGATCAGGTGCTTCTCTTGTAACACTTAAATTATGTGGTTTAATGTTGCCTCATTTGCAATGTAAATAGTATATTCTGATGACAATCAACGGTTTAGGTTATGGGTTTAAAAGCTTTAGACATTCCAACATCCATGCTTACATCAACTACTAGCAAGGAAGAAGAGAAGTTTATATACAAGGCTCTTGAAAAGGGTGAAGGAGTTAAAATATTATATGTCACACCTGAAAAGATATCAAAGAGCAAAAGATTCATGTCAAAACTTGAAAAGTGCCATCATGGAGCTCATCTCTCTCTCATTGCAATTGATGTGAGTATATTGTTTGTAAATTCTACTTTTTATTTTTGTTTATGACAAGATAAAGTTAACACTAGTTGCCATTTTTAATTTTCTTGTCATGTTTGCTTAAGAGGTTTTTTTTTGGGGGGGAGGGAATTTTTATTTATTCTTGTGTGTTGTCAATTATATTCTGTTCAAGATACTTATCAAGTTTCTTAGAGTTGGTAGGAGGAAAATATAGGAAAGCTTCTTTTTATTTTCCAGTGTTTATTCCTGCAGAAAAAGTTTCCAACTGTATTTGGCAACTTAGAAACTATGAAAGGAGATAGAAAATAGTAGAGGGAAGGAGAGGAAGGACCTCATTGATCAATCATACTTGAAAAAGGATAACTTTTTTATATACTTACCAACTTTAGATACTCTAACTGACTTGACCCTCACACAACTCAACTAGCTAGCTAATTCACTGCATACCATTTATGGCTTGGGTGGAAAGGGATTGCTGCACATATGAAGCATAAGCATCCTACAGACTTTTCTACTGTCATTTCTCATTTCCATCACATCCAACCTTCCACTCCGTGCAACCATTCCTTGATTATTTGCTTTTTTCCCCCTTAATATTTCTCTTTTGTTTTGCCTCCTCTCCTGATTTCCTAGTTCCTCCTGTATTCATCCCTTGTAATTGCTGATGGTAAGATGTTTATTCTAGGCTGCAATATTTAAAATAAAAATATCTAGCAAATATCATGGTGATGCACCTACTTTTCAGAGTATTGTAATTCTCTATTATTAGATCATCAAAGTCTTATTGCAGGGGTTTTTGGCATTCATCTTTGAAATTATGCAATAGCATGTGATTATCTGAGATTATTTTGTAGGAGGCTCATTGCTGTAGTCAGTGGGGTCATGACTTTCGCCCTGATTACAAGAACCTTGGTATCCTCAAGATTCAGTTTCCCAACGTTCCTATGTTGGCATTGACTGTAAGTTTTCCATTAAGGAATCTGAGTTGAATGCATATCATTGTGATTTGCAATTTTAAGGAAATTAGAATAACTTAACTGTTTTGCAGGCAACAGCTACTCAGCAAGTCCAATATGATCTAATGGAGATGCTGCATATTCCAAAATGCATTAAATTTGTTAGCACAGTCAACAGGCCAAATCTCTTTTATATGGTAATAGTTATTAAATCTGTTGCTTCTTGTAGTTTCTGCCTTAATTATTTTGAGCTTATCCATAAAATTAAGTTACTCCATTTCATAGGTACGAGAAAAATCATCAGTTGCTTCGGTTGTTATTGATGAAATTGTTGAATTCATTCAAGAATCTTATCCAAATAATGAATCTGGGATAGTCTATTGCTTCTCTAGAAGAGAATGTGAACAGGTTTGTGGTTTTCTAGTCATTGCTTCCTTTGTGCCATGTTTGTTGTTGTTAGTGAAAATTGGAGTAATAAATAATGCTAATTTCCCAGTTCTTGGTGAAATTAGAGTAATCAATGGTGGTAAATTGCCTAAGTCTGTGGCGTTACTAATATATCTAGATAATATATTTGATTGATTTGCCTATTTATTTTGTGTCCATTCCATCGCATGTTTGGTACCATTGAGTTTGTAGATATTGAGATTTGCATTAGATTGTTTCTAGATGTTACACATACTAAATTAGTGTGTAGTTGTTATATTATTCTCAGAATGAATGAGAAATATATATACAAGCATAGACGGTCTATTCTAGGAAAGAATGAGAGACATTAGCCTATAATTAAGCCTATGATACGCCTATTAATACCTATGAATGAGAGATTTTATATACTTTTTTAATATAACGTATACAGTCTGTAACACTCCCCCTCAAGTTGGAGCAAAGATATTAATCATGCCCAATTTGTTACAAATATAATTAATTCTGACCTCATTTAGGGCTTTAGTAAAAATGTCTCCCAATTGGTCTCTAGTTTTAACATATCCTGTAGATATCAAACCTTGTTGAATTTTCCCTCGAACAATGTGACAGTCAATCTCAATGTGTTTTGTTCGTTCATGAAAGACTGGATTTGAAACAAGTGAAGTGCTGTCTGATTGTCACACTATAATTTGACTGGTAGTGGAACCTTAAGACCTACTTCGATGAGAAGCTGATGAATCCACATTATTTTACATAAGGATTTAGCCATGGCCCTGTATTCTGATTTTGCACTAGAACGAGAAACATCTTGCTTCTTACTTTTTCATGAAACCAAATTTCCTCTAACAAACACACAATAGCCTGAAATTGATTTTCGATCTTTCTTGGACCCTGCCCAATCAGTATCTGTAAAGCATTCAATCCTAGCATGACCATGATTGTCATAAAGGGTTCCTCTGCCAGGTGCACCTTTTAAGTAACACAAAATTTGCTCTACAACTCTCCAGTGATCAACTGTTGGAGATGACATGCATCGACTTATTACACTTATTGAATCGGCAATATCTGGACGAGTTACAGTGAGATAATTTAGCTTCTCAACCAATCTCCTGTATCTCTCAGGAATTTCAAATAATTCACCATTTTTGCTAAGCTGCAAATTAGAAGCCATTGGGGTGCTACATGGCTTAGCCCCCAACTTTCTTGTCTCGGATAATAAGTCAAGAACATACTTTCTTTGGAATAAAAAGATTTCTTACTTGATACCTCAATGCCTAGAAAATATTTCAATACTATTAAATCTTTTATATGAAATTGACTATGAAGAAAAGATTTAGGAGATGTAATACCTTCAGTGTCATTGCTAGTAATGATAATATCGTCCACATAGACAACCAGCAAAATAATTTCAGCAACAGATTATTTGTAAAAAACATAGTGATTTGACTTATTTTTTTTCATGCCAAACTTTTCAACAGCTTCACTAAAATTTTCAAACCATGCTCGAGGACTCTATTTCAATTCATACAAGGATTTTTAAAGATAACAAACCTTCCCATTCTCTCCCTGAGCAACAAAACCTGGTGGTTGCTCCATATAAACTTCTTCTTGGAGATCACCATGAAGAAATGCATTTTTGATGTCTAACTGATGCAAAGTCCAATCATAGGTAGCTGCTATAGAGATTAATAATCTGACAGAAGTAAGTTTAGCAACAGGAGAAAAAGTGTCAAAGTAATCAACCCCATAAGTCTGAGCATAACCTTTTGCAATAAGGCGGGCTTTCAACCTAGCAATAGATCCATCAGAATTAAGTTTCACTGCAAACACCTATTTACAATCAATTGCTTTCTTCCTTTTGGGTAAATTTACCATATTCCACATACCATTATGATCAAGAGCATTCATCTCTTCAATCATAGCATCACGTCACTCAGAATGAGAAAGTGTCTCGTGAACAGTTTTAGGGACAGAAATAGAATCAAAAGACACAATAAAAAAGTATGATGAGGGAGACAAATGTTTGTATGACACAAATGAGGACACATGATAAGTACACTTACGTTTTTTCTTTTTACGAATAGCAATGGGAAGATCATCTCTGGAAACTGGTTCTGATTCTGGAGCAGAATCATTGGAGACGGGATCTGACGACGAAAGAGCAGGTTCAGGATATGAAGCCGTTAGTCTCCGAGAATAAGTCTGTACAATGGATGGTTTAGGTCTTTCAGAAACTGGATTAATAGGCTGGGAAACCGTTGATTTGACTACATAAATCAACAAATCATCATCATTCTCCCTCTGTCGAGGAAAAGGGGTATGCGGAAAAATGATGTATTTTCCTAAAAAACATCAGCAGACACAAGATATCTTTGGAGTGTAGGACTGTAACACCTATAATCTTTTTGAAAATGTGAATACGCAAGGAAGACACATTTTAAAAATTTTGGATATAGTTAAGTAACTTGAGGATGAACATTACGAACAAAACAAGTACAAAAAAAATGCTAGGCTCAATGGGAAACAATTTTTTATTGGGAAATAAAATATGATAAGGAGTCTTACCCTGGAGAACAGATGATGACATATGGTTAATTAAAAAATATGCTGTAGAAATTGTATCAACTTAGAAAGACTGAGGAACTTTCATTTGAAATAGTAAAGCTTTAGCAGTCTCAAGAAGGTGTCTATTTTTTAGTTCAGCAACCCCGTTTTGAGACGATGTATCTACACCAGAGATTTGATGAACAATACCATTTTTGAGCAAATAAGTTTGAAATGATTCTGATAGATATTCCTTAGCATTGTTACTTCTCAATATTTGAACTGAAATATTAAATTGAGTTCTAATTTCAATACAAAAGGCTGAAAAATGAGAAAATATCTCAGAACGATTTTTTATAAAATATAACCATGTCATACGAGAATAATCATCAACAAAAGTAACAAAATATTTAATTCCGGGTTTAGACTCAATAGGACAAGGACCCCAAACATCTGAATGAACTAGTTCAAATGGAGCACTAGCTCATTTATTGACTTGGGGATTAGAACTAAGACGATAGTATTTAGCAAACTGGCAAGACTCACGATCTAATGAAGATAAAGTCTAAAATTGAGGACAAAGTTGTTTTAACACATGAAGTGAATGATGATCCAACCGACAATGTGTTTCGAAAGATGATACGACTCTTGAATAGGCAACAATTTTGGAACTTGTGAATTAAAGATGTAGAGATCTCCAGATTCATGTCCTTCACCAAAAATCTTATTTGTCGTTAGATCTTGAAAGAAAAAACTATTCGGTTCAAATATAACACGACAATTTAAAACACGAGTGATTTTACTAACAGAAATCAAATTGAACGATAACTGAGGTAAATTAAGTATAGATGACAAAGAAATTGATGGTGTTGGATTTGTCCCAGAGCCAATAACATAAAACGGTGACCTATTAGCCAAAATAACATGATATGTAGTTTTATATGAATCAAAAGTGAAAAATAGACTGCAATTACCTGTCATATGATTTGTAGGACCAGAGTCAATGACCCACTTTGAAGAAGAAGTAACGAGATATGTATTAAATTTACCTGACTCAGTAATGGAAGCGGATTGAGTTTTTAGTGATTCCCAGTGCTGAACGAATTTGGCATACTCATCTGCAGATATTCAGACTAACTTTTTTTTCTCCATGTTTCAAAATCATAGCAACTATATTTGAAAACAAAGCTGTAATACAAAAATTGAACAAAACTTGAACAACTGCCTGTTTATTGCAACAGACCCTCACCACTACGTATTTCAACACAATTAGGCAGAGATTCAAGTAGAACGGAAAGGGCGAGTCGGAAGGAGTTGACCGAAGAGATTTCCAGCGGCGCATGCTCTCTCACGCGCTGGCGCGTGGTGGTCGGAGCAGAGTGGTCAGGCGGCGCGTGAGCTTCACACGCTGACGTATAGGTGGCCGGACTTCACAAGACGACTAATCGGTTGGCAGCGCTTCTCCTGGTGTAGGCGGTGTCAACCAAACGTCACTTTAAGATAGTGACCAAAAAATCCAAAGCAAACAATGACCCAAAAATCCAAAGCCTACTGCCAGGCAATTTCAAACTACGTTTTCCCAAATTAATTTTAAAGTCAACTCTAGATCAGAGTTGCTCTGATACCATTTTACACGTACTAAATTAGTGTATAATTGTTATATTATTCTCAGAATGAATGGGAGATATATATATAAGTATAGACAACCTATTCCAGAAAAGAATGAGAGACATTAGTCTATAATTAAGCCAAAGAAGTACCTATTAATCCCTATGAATAAAAGATTTTTTATACTTTCCTAATTTAACATATACAACCTATAACACTAGAGAAGGAGGGTGAAGATTATCATTTGGTGAAGTAGGGCAAGATAATCATTCTGTTAAGCATGGGAATCAATGCCTCATTAAAGCGATAAGGGGAGTTGATAAACCACAACCACAATAGAGAAATTTCTTTTCTCTAGCGCTTTCATATGTGCTTGGTGCATGTAACCAAAAAAGACCCACAAAGCCTAGGTACAGGGTGCCAAAGTGCACTGAGTGCCTTAGCAAAAACAGACTCAAAATTTTGAAGTAAGATAATGCTATTTTCACAAGAATGGTATGTGAAACATTATGAAAAGGGCTGAATAGCTGGTGATATGCTTATGTATTTAATCTATTAGCTTATTTTACAAAGGGTATAGATAAATGTCTTATATAGTCTAATTAAATTTCTTTACTATTCAAATAGTAAAGTAGGTAACAGAAGAGTGACGTCAAACAATTTTCAGAATATGCAAAATTGAAACATGATATTTAGCAATTACAGCAACAAATCAAAAAAATTTTCTACACTCATGCAACATGAGCTCCATAATGTTTCAAATACTGCCTTATCCTTGGCAACATTTTTGAAGGATGATTATTATGGTTAAGATTTCTGATAATATGGTTAACGATCGTTCCGAGTGGAGAAAGCGAATCCATACAGCTGACTCCAATCAACTTGGGATTAAGGCTTTGTTGAGTTGAGTTGAATTGAGATTGTTGTGGTTAAATGGTTAAAGGATTACGAAGTAGTTTGTTAAATTTGCTTTTATTTATGATATAACATTTTTAGGAGATTTTTTTCTTCATCTGCCTTTTTGTTTTCTAGACTTTGCTCATTTATAATTGTTGGTACCTGGTATTGACTAAGGAATATTTAGACAAAAAATGTGCTGTTTGGACTGACACTTTACAGCTAATGCTTGAAAATGTCCTCTTCGATTCCCCCATCCGAAATGGATGATTTTTTTTTTCATTGTGCAAGTGAACCTTATTTTTTTAAGATACTAGAAGAGTAACAGTATGAGGAGGCTTAAAAGAGAGATACAAGCATATCAAAGCTAGGAGGAGATGTTCATTTAATAACAATGAAGATCGAATGGGGGTATTTCATGAAGAAAAAGATTTTTCTAATTTATTGAGCTTTGGTCACAGCCAAAATGGCTGTGGCAATAGAAGCTCCCATTATATTTGTTATAATCCATTTTTCTGATGTGATATACAGTAATAGTGCGTCTTTTCTATTGTTGGAAAAATTGCTTGATACAGTCGAGTGTTGTAGGTTGCTTCAGAGTTGCGTGGTAGAGGAATTTCAGCTGATTATTACCATGCATATATGGATGTAATTGCTCGTGATAAGGTCCATATGAGGTACTGTTCTAGTTTCTCTCAATTCACATGATTTGGTTCATGTTGAAGTGAACTGCTTTTGCTGTTCCTGATTTCGAACCTCTTGATCCCCAGTATAATCTGAGGTATTTCCGTGATAAATTAACCCTATGATTTTTACTGATACATTGAATTTACATGGAAAGAACAGAGCCTCAGGAACCTAGACCAACCGAAGCTAACTAATCAATAAATCAGTGATAATTTTGACTTAAGAGGTTATAAACATATTTCTTCTAGTGTCTAATAGAGTATATTGTGTATTTAGATGGACTGACATTAAGGTAAATGCTGATTAGGACATTGTAAAAGTGCATTTGAGAGTGGTCAACGAAGGTCTATGAGAGTTTATACAATAGGTATGAAAGAGTGGCAGTAACACAACCATTATACCTCAGCCATAAACGGACACGGGGAAATATTATTTGTAAAAGGAAACGAAATATGGGGGAAACACAAATATAAAAAATATATGGATATATTTGTAAATTTTATTTCTTTAGGAGTATAAATATCATTTATTTTCATATGTACATTTGTAATAATTATTGAAATGAATATTACTTTAATAATAAAAGCCTATAAAAAGTTACTACTG
>CAOJBK012000770.1:0-12244 GCA_948294925.1 Codiaeum variegatum
TTCCTTTCAGCACAAATATGACCAATGACTCCAGTATCAATATACCACTGCTTTGGATTATCTACTGACTTTGTTTCAAATACTACAGCTACAAGCATAAGAGTAGAAAATTTAGAAGAAAGATTATCTTCCTTAGCCATATGCACTTGACCTTTGCTTAGTTGTCCTTTGTTGTGTTGTCCTTTGGACTAGCAATCCTTGGCTCTATGTCCTTGCTTATTGCATAAAAAATATTTGCCATTAAACCTTTTATGATTACCTTGCTTTTGGTTGTTTCCATAAGACTTCCTTTTCTTGTGAGGTTGTAGCTCCACAAGATTAGCTTTAGACTTCATAGGTGTCTTTCCTAATATTTTATCAGAGTTTCCATTATCTTCCTCAATTTTCAACCTTACAATGAGATCCTCAAGTCCCATCTCTTTTCTCTTATGCTTGAGATAGTTTTTGAAATTCTTCCAAGATGGTGGCAATTGTTCAATGATTGCAACAACTTGAAAAGATTCACTTAAACTCATTTTCTCAGCATGTATCTCATAGAGAATGATTTGCAATTCTTAGACTTGACTCATAACTGTATTAATCAACCATTTTATACTCAAGAAATTTGTCCACCACAAATTTCTTCAAGCCAGCATCCTCGGTTTAATACTTCTTTTCTAAGGATTTCCAAAACTCTTTGGATGTTAGAATAGGACTATACATATTATACAATGTGTTATCCAAGCCATTAAAAATATATTTCTTACATAAAAAACCAGATTGCTTTCGTGCATCAATGTCAGCAATTACTTGCATATTATCGTATTTTTTTACTTTTGGTTCATCTTATTTTAACACATTAACTAAATTCAAAGTTATTAAATAGAATAATATTTTTTATTACCATCTTTTGAAGTTTACTCTATTAATTTTTTAAATCCAATAGAAAACAATAATAAACTGTGATGATGCTAGAAACAAAAAAGATAATTATTATTAAAAAATTTATAATTGTAATAGAAGAAAAAAATAATAAAATATGGGTCCAAACTACAAAAGAGATTTTTTTTTCTTGCAAATGGTGAAACGGCACACGGTTTCACGCCACAGATTTTTTTTAAAAAAATAAAATATACAGATGCCAATGTTTTAAAGAAAAAAAAAAGACGGAGGACACGTAGTAATCAAATACAAAACAGAGAAAGAAAAAACCTTTTAGAAACATAAAAGAAGTTCCACATTTTTTGAATACACAAACCACAAAAAGACATGCAAAATAAATTAATTCTCAAGAATCATTGAAGTTACATAATATTAGTTTGGTAAAAAAGCTAATTTATTTTATACCAGTAACTTAACAATAAGCCAATTATTTAAAAATAAACAAACAAATTATGTGGTGGCAAAACCAAATCGACAAAAGCTTCATTTCATACTGTTGAAAGGAGCTTATAAGTTTTGGATTTAATTCACACTAACATTTGTTCCTTAATATTTTTTTTCTAGATTTTATTTTATTTATCTATTTATTTGATAATTTTATGATACAAATATATTACAATTTTTCTAGAAAAAAGTTATTTTCTTCTTAATCATATCAAATAATAAGTTTGAATGATTAATTTGTTACTTTAATTTAGTGATAATTATATTTAAAATTTTCATACAGTTCTTTTTTAACCATCATTATAAGTTTAAAGATTTATTTAATATAAAAATATTAATTTATCTTTAAGTATTCTAAAACATTAAAAGTTAAGGACTCAATTCAATAAAATATTATTTCGAAGTTAATTGGGTTGGCTATATAGATTCGTCTTTTTCATTTGGGACGATCTTGGACCATATTATTGGAATGATGTGAGTCTCAAGATCATGTTGGATGACTCTTTTCTAAGTAAATTTAGATCTATTCCTCTCTTTTTTATTCACATTTACTTAACGTGTTCTAATTTTTCAATCTGTGCATCTAAAAGTCTATAATTCACATGTCCGAATCATCTTACTCTCCCTTCTCTCATCTTGTCATCTACTGGAGCAACTCTGACTTTATCCATGATATACTCATTATGGACTCTATTTATTCAAGTATGGCCGCACATCTATTTTAGCATTCTCATCTCTGCGACACTAATCTTAGAGACTTGTTGTTCTTTTAGAGTCCAACACTCACTAGCGTACATCATAGCTAGAGATGGAAATGGGGTGGGGAATCCCCATTCTCTGCGGGCAACCGCCCCAAATGGGGTGAGGATTCTCTAATTTTTGACCCCATAGAGATGGGAATGGAGGTTATTCTTCCCCATCTGTGAATATGGGGCGAGGAAGCGGAATGTACTCCCCACTCCATGGGGATCCCCATCCCTGACCTAATAGAGATTAACATATTTCATATGAAAAATATATTATTCATTATTTTTATGTGTACAAATGCATGTTTAATATTATTAATCATGTAATTCACACTTTATAATTCTCTCACAATATAGTATTTATGAAAATTTTAGATTAAATTGATTCATATTTTATATTTTGTATTGTTGTTGATAGGACTGATGCTTAAAAACTTATGATCTCTAGACTGATGGATCTTGGATCTTGGGATACCTGCACCAATGAGCAAAAGTGATCTAAGAGGATCAGGCTTTGAGCATGGCAATGACCCTCCGATGCTCAAGTCAATAATGGGTTTTGTTTGCCTTAGGCCCGGAGAGCCCTTGGATATTGGACCTAGATTACTCGAGTGTTTATGGTTAGGGTTCATTACCTTGAAATGTGTGCCATCATGTAGTATTTATATTATTTGCAAGGTTCCTTTAGTACACTTAGTACCATTGTGGAGGTGCCAAGTGGTGAATTCTCAATATAACAATGGGTGGTCCCTAAGTGAGGAGAGGACATCTATCTATCTTGAGCACCTAAATGTGTCTGGAGAATATTCTGAATGATCCCCGGGGGTACCACACGAAGAGGTACCTTCATCGTGTCTGGGGTGAATCCTTAGGTCAAAGAGACTTTTTGATGCCTACCCTGAACATGATTTGGGCTTGGGCCTTCATTCTGTTTGGATTGTTAGCTATTCTTCAGGCCCGAGGCCTTTGTACTTTTTTATTCTAACCCCTATCAGTGGTTTCCTTTGTTCATAGGAGGTTTAGGAGTTTCGAAGCTTGATTCCTCTATTTGGACAAAAGCAGCTAAAAGAATGTCCTAAGATCTTCACTTTCTGTTTGGAGGCTATCGCCTCAATGTGCCAACGATTTTCATCCCTTTTGATCGAGGATCTGGGTAATCTTGATACATTTCTATAGGCTTTGTGTCTTATTCCTTTGAAGGTTTATTGCGATCAAGGTCTTCCCACCACGTGGCCTGCGAGCTCATTTGATGATTCACCACGAGTCATATTTTGTATTATAACGGTCGATAATAGGGAAGGTATTCTAGAATGCCTATATATACCCCTTTATTTTGAACTATTTCTTTCTCATTTTGACTCATTTTCCCTCTCTATTCTTCGAAATTTTCCCTCATTGACTTCATTCATCTTTTCTTTTCTTTTCTGATTCCCCTCTATTTTGTTGATCTGGTGGCTCGTACCAGACAATATCATGGTGCCAAGGCAGCTCCCATTATCAAGGAGGAATTTATTCTTAATTCTCTGGTCCCTGCTTGGATTCCTAAATTGAAGATTAATTGGGAATTTCTTGTACCTATACTTGAAATGTTGCCTTAGAGGTCAAATTCGTCTACCCATCTTCTTCGTATCACTTTTTTCATGACGACCTTCAACTAAATGTCCTTGTAGGATGTCGAGAATACGTCATTTTCTACGACTAGATGTTGTGAGGGCTATTTCTTCCTCTCTCTAGCTTCTTTCATGATGTGTTCAGACACTTCAATGTGATACCCTTCACACTCACGCCCAACTCTATCCTTGACATCCGCATATTTGAGGTTCTTTGCTTTTGTTTGGAGATGCCCCCCCTCCCCCCCCCCCCATGGAGCTTTTTCAAAAATTTTTCCAGTTTGGATCGTGTCAGGGAGATATTGGGGTTTTTATGTCTTTCACGAGGCCCCATAGAAAGTTGTTCTCTTCGAAGCCCAACAAGGCGGATGACTAGAAGCGTCAGTTTTGTGGCCTTCGCTATATTGGCATGAACGAGGCAGGTTTAAGATATGATAAGGACTACTGAGGGCCTCATAGGCTTCTTGAGGATCCTGCTCTTACTCCTAAAGACTGAGAGCATTTGCTAATATTGATTAGCCTGAAAGATTTGGTCAACCTCAAGGACTTATGATGAAGTAGTCTTCTGAAGGATAAAGATGGTCACCTTTCCATCCCCTTCTGCTTTGAGAACCTAATGGGTAAGTGGTCCTTATTTTTGGCATTCTTCTTTCTTTACTATTGTCTTGACATCTTTCTTCTTATTCGCAGAAAAACCTCTGAAGTTGGAAAACGAGGACCTTTAGCTTATGCTGGGGGTGTATTCTGAGGAAGAGAAATCTAAGATCCCCAAGTCAGATCTTACGTGAGTCATTCCCATTCGGGACCCAACCATAGGGGAGCGTCGGCACTTACGAAGGAGGAAATTCAAAATGTTATCCTCTGGCTACACCTTTAAGAGCAGAACTTTCCCCATCTATCCCAATATTACCAAGGTCTTCCTTCCAGAGGTGGGGAGAGGCTTTACACTCCTTCTGGCCCCCCTCAGCTTCATCATCAAGGCCAACCATAACTACTCCTACTGTCGGTTCAAAGTAATCTGCTCCTAAGATGACTATCGATGGTGATGATGATGATGAGGAAGGTCCCATCATAATTTAGATATCCAAGCGAAGGTTTGAGAGGATTCCTAGCTCGACTCCCTCTTTAAGGATAAGTCAGACTTAATCTACTCAAGGTCCTATTGCTCTAGTATCTTTACCTCCTGTTTCCACTCCTTTGGCCACCACCCCTTTTATTTCTCTTCATTCTAAGCGATTTTTCAGCTTCGAGAAGAAAAGGAAGTATGATCAGTTGCTCTAACTCCAGGAGTTCGAGGATAAAACCATTCAAATGCCTCACTGAGTGGCGAGGCATGCTTTGGACACTATGGAGTCTCTTGCCAAAGATCAATAGGAGTTCAGTAGGCTCTTTCAGATATTTTATCTCAACTATGTCCTGCCTTTCTCCGAAGATCGGTTCATCAAGATCTACAGTTTCCTTTATGATAAGGTTGAGGCATAGATGAGGGAATTTTTGGAGAGAGAGTTTGCTTTGCCTTCTGGGGCTGGTGAGGTTAGTGGCTCGACTTTTTCCAAAGCATCTGTTCTTCCAGGTAATTTTATTCTTTCTGACTCTACTTCAACTTCTTCCTCTTCTTTTTTTGACCTTCGGGGGGTCTCTGAGACTATCAAGAGGCTGGAAAGGTCTTGGCATGCTAGGAATTCTGCTAAGAATGCTTCTCCTATTGAGGCTAACCCCTCTGAGTGATTCTTCCTGATGGTAGGGAAGTGGGCAAGATGAGGATGAAGCACTCCACGAGGAGACCTTCGCAAAGGGTTGGTGAGTTTTCTCCTCACTTTTCCTTTAGTTTGTTTCTACTAATACTTTCTTCTCTTTTTGGTTGTCATAGCTTCGCTTGGAGAGGCTGCTAGGGAAAGTGTTACCTCACTAGGCGAGGGTTCTGCTCCCTTACACCCTGTAACTGCCTTGCCCTCGATTCCTGAGGTAAGCATCCCTCACTCTTGTTTTACTTCTTTTTTGTAGGTTGTTGAGGGCACTCAAACTAATGAGACCTCATCTCATCCTATAACAAAGGTCAAAACTTCTATTGGTGATGTCGCTCGGCCTCATACTAGGCTGAAAATGTTACTATTCAACCTTCGGTGTCTGAGGTAAGCTCAAACCTTCATTTTCATTTTGTTTTTTAATTTCTTGGTACTTATTTCTTTCTTTTCAAAGCGTACCAAAGGCATTCAAATTGGTGGGGTTCCACCTCACACTGAAGTGGAGGTAACTTCTATAATTCTAAATTTGCCTCCTCCCCAAAGGAGCGGGGAGAACATGATTGCTCCTTCACCTTCAGTTCAAGTATATTCTTTCTCGACTCCTTCAAATTTATTTTTGTTGTCACCCTTACTCATAATTTTGTTTACTGTGCCAGTTTATTAGCGAAGGTGAAGATGATGAAACTTCCTCCAGGGTCTATTATGAGGAACTAAAGGAATTTGTAAAGAGGCTCAATGTGGAGGGAATGGAAACTCCCACACACGAAGAAGATGAGTCCCTCTCCTATCTCTTTAAGGAGGGCTACAACTCCAAGTCTGCCATCGAGATGTTGATTTGCAAGGGTGCTTCCTCGAAGCATCCTGCACTTGTTGAAGGAACGGGAACCTCCACTACTGGTGAAGAGGATCGCTTGAGCTTGGATGAAGGCACTTGTAAGTCCAACGATCAGCCTCAACAGTCGGCCAAAAAGATCCTTGTTGTCGATCCCCCTCGTAACTTACCTTCACCCTCAGTCCCTCTTCCTGACTCTTCAATGCGTCTTGGCGACCACTCTTTTCAAGAGGCAACAAAGTTGTTAGATGTGCATGGATTTTTGGCACGAGGATTCATTCTTGTTTCAGACATTGAGGTTAGCATCTTTGTTCATTTACTTTATTTTTTGCTTCTCTTTTTGATGTTGCTTATCTTCGCAAGATGCTATGGAGAAGGTGAAGAGTTAGTAAGAAGCTGCCCCTCTTTGACCATCAACAGATGGATACCATCATTTCTTTCCATCAATTGGAAAATGACAACCTCAAGAAAATATTGGTCGTTCAAAAGGATGTTCTTCAGAGCACTAAAGTGTCTCTCACCCAAGCCACTTCTGAGCTTGAGGCTACTTGTTTGGAGAGGGATGCTGCCCATCAAGATAAGGAGAAGGCCTTGATGGAGCTCGAAGACCTTCGTACCAATTTGAAAGAGGAGGAGCTTGTCACCTCCTAGAACCAATAGGTTCTTATCTTCAAAGGTCAGAATCATAGCCTCTAGGAGGAGAAGGAAAAGTTGCAAGATGACCTTCGTCTCTCCCAGAAGATTTTAAAGTCTGTTTCTGGGCAAGCTAAGAGGCAAACAGAAGGAGTGTGCCAAGCTATAAAGGACTTCTTTTCTTTTGCCTGGCTTGGAAAGTATATCATGAAGAGGAAAGTGACCCATGGGATGCTCTGGCATAACAATAGTTTGAAAGAAATACTTTTAAAGCATCTTGATGAAGCCAGCTCTTTCAAGATGCATGATCCAAAGAAGGTTTGCATTCCTTCTATTGAAGAACACCTAAGCATGCTTCCTTAACCTTCTTCCCTGAACTTCGATGCAGACAAGCATAAGGACATTCGCTCTTCCCCCAATGAGGATTTGGGTGATGGTGAAGATCTCGAAGGGGGTGGATCGACCCTCCAATAGCCTTTTCATCATCTTTTATACTCTTCTTATATAGTTTCTTGTGTGTTTGTAAGTTGCATTCTTTCTGTATATTCCCTATTGTAAATCTCTGTTGTAAAAGTTTTTTAATGGAAATCATCTATTTAAACTTTGCGTTTCTAAAGTAGTTTTTGCTTATTGAAGGTTAGTTTTTGTTAGATCTGTTCTCTTAAATTTCTTAGTTCTCTTATTGAGACATCATAAGTTCTGAGTATCCATCGTAAGTTCTCCTATTAAGTAGGTTTTCCCTTCCTTGTTGATGGTTTGTACCTTATGGTAAAGGTCTTTTCCATTTGAATGGATCTAATGTACTTCATTAGAGGTGACTCTAATGGAAGGCCTTTTTCCTATCAAGCAGGTCTTAATTCCTCCATCGAGGATAAATGCCTCCTAGGGAAGGTCTTTCATCTATCAAGCAGGTCTTATATCCTTCATCAAAGATTAATGCCTCCTAGGGAAGGTCTTTTGCCAATCGAGCAGGTCTTAAATCCTCCATCAAGGATGGATGCCTCCCAGGAAAGGTCTTTTGCCTATCAAGCAAGTCTTATTGAAAAGAAATAAAAATCATAAAACACACATATTGGACTTAGAAGGTGAAATTTCATTAATTTTACTTTCATTGGTAGTACATTTTCAAATGTTGTATATTCCATGTATGAGGTATCTCTGTGCCTTCTAGAATCTGAAGTTTGTATATTCTGAGGCCTATCACTTGTTGAACTCTGAAGTGCCCTTCCCATGTCAGAGCTAACTTGTCCACTCCTTCTCTTTTTCATGTCACTTTGAGGCTCCTTATCCCTAGACTACACTCTTTAAAAATTTTACCTTTCACCGTCTTGTTAAATTACTTTACAACTCTTCTTTTATAAGCAGTAGTTCTGATGATCATCTCTTCTCTGAGTTCCTCCAGCAAATCCAAGTTGATCCTATTCAACTTATCATTTTCGTCATCATTGTAATAAAGGACTCTTCCACTGGGTAGTCCTATGTCTACAGGAATAAAAACTTTGAAGCCAAAAGTTAAGGCAAAGGGGGTTTCTCCTATTGGCTCTCTTGGTGTTGTTCGATATGCCCATAGCACATGTTGAAGCTCTTCGACCCAGTTACTTCCATATCCCTCCAGTCTTCATTTGATTCCTTGTAAGATGGTTCTATTGGTAACCTCAATTTTCCCATTGGTCTGAAGGTGAGCCACCGAAGATAAATGCTGCTTTATGCTCAATCTATCACAGAAATCCCTTATCTTAGCATTGTCAAACTGCCTTTTGTTATCGCTGATGAGCAATAGGGAATCCCAAATCTGTAAATGATGTAATTCCATATGATCTTGATTATATTTTCTGCTAAGATAGTTGTTAGGGGTTCTACTGCAACCCATCTTGTGAATATTCCACTGCCACCACTAAGAACTTTCTCTGTCCCGGAGCCATTGGAAAGGGGCCAACAATGTCTATCCCCCATTTGGTGAAGGGCCAAGAGCTGTAGATTGGAACTTGCTCTATTCTTAGGACCTTTACTAAATTTTTGAATTTCTGGCATGGTGGGCATCTCTTCACTAAGGATCTTGTATATGCTTTTATAGTGGGCTAATAGTAGCCTTGTAGAAGCGCTTTGGCTACTAATGCCTTCCCTTCGATGTGCATTCCACATAAACCTTCATGTGTCTTTTGGAGGACATATTTGGCTCCGTTTAGCTTGAGACACTCGATCCAAGGTAATGAATATGCCCTCTTATATAGGGTTCTATCATGAACGGAGAAGTAGGCACTTTACCTTTTGACCTACTTTGCTTCTTTCAGGTCTTGTGTTAATTCTCCTTTTTCTAGGTATGCCTTGATCGAATCCATCTAGCTTGGTTCTCTTTCTTCTTTGACCTCCATTACTTCTTCACCTGCACTAATGCTGGGTATGGACAAAGTTCCCATGAAGACTTTGTTAGGGTACCCGAAAGGGTGTGCTACAGCCAGCTTTCTCAAATTGTTCGCTCGATAGTTTTGGAGCCTCGGGACATTCTGGTATTCTATTTACACCCCTTTCTCTTGCATTTTTTGAACCTTCCTACTGACAATGGCTAAATACTTCACCATTTCATCTTTTCTTGCTTCAAATATTCCATCGACATGCCTCAGCACCAATTGCAAATCACTGCATATGCATAGTTTCTTTATCGAGAAGAAATCTAATAATCTGAGGCCTTAAACCAGTGCTTCATACTCTGTTGTGTTATTAGTTATAGGGAAGTCCAATTTTAAGGCATATTCAAGGAGGACCCCTATGCCACTTCTGAGGACGATCCTTATTCCATTGGCTTTTTGAGCACTGGCTCCATTGACATACAACTCCCATGTGGTTGATGGATTTGCCTTGGCTTCACTTCATTCGGTCATTTCTCCACTCTATTTTAGAAATGAACATTCAGAGATAAAGTTTGCTAAAGCCTGAGCCTTGATTGCTGCTCTAGGCTGGTATTGCAGAGCGTATTGTCCGAGCTTTACAGACCATCATAACATTCTTCTTGAGGTCTCTGGCTTGTGGAGAGCTTTTGTAAGGGATTATCAGTCACCACTACCCCTTGATGTGCCTGGAGGTATAACTTAAACTTCTTGCAGGACATCAGAAGAGAGTAATCCAATTTTTAATGGGTGAATAGTTAAGCTATAATCCTTATAGGACTCTGCTGAAGTAGTAATCGGGCTTTTGGGTTTTGTCTTCCTCCCTCACCAACATAACTCCTACTGTATATTTGGATGCTGAGAGGTATATGAGCACTTCTTCCCTAGGAAACGGTCTACTCAGCACTTGCTCTGACCCTAGATAAGTTTTCAGTTCCTCAAAGGTCTTTTGACAATCCTCTTACCATTCAAAGATTGAATTCTTTCTTAGCCTTCTAAAGAATGGCAAGTATATTTTTACTACCTTGGACATGAACCGATTGAGGGCTACTAGTCTCCCTATCAACTTTTGCACCTCCTTCACATTCTTTAATGCTGGCATATCTAAGATTACTTTCACCTTATCTGGATTGGGTTCGATCCCCTTCTCGCTTACTTAATATCCAAGAAATTTACCACATGGATAAAGAAAGCACATTTCTCTAGATTTAGCTTCATCCCATAGTGCTTCATTACCCTAGAAATTTCTTTCAAATCTTCCATATACTCTTCAAAGCTCTTACTTTTCACAATCATGTCATCGACATAAGCCTCCAAGTTTCTTCCCAACTAATTTTTGAAAATTCTGTTAACCAGCCTTTGATTGGTTGCTCCAACATTTTTTAGGCCAAAGGGCATGGAGGTGCAGCAATAGGTGTCTTTCTCGGTGATGAATGTTGTCTTCTCTTCATCCTCTAGGTCCATCTTAATATGATGATACCCCTACTTAGCATCGAGGGAAGGGAAGAATTTGTATCCCACCGTCGAATCCATTAATTTGTCTATCATCGACAGCAGGTATGAGTCCTTTGGGAAGGCCTTGTTCAAGTCAGTGAAATCTATGCACATTATGTTACTCCCATTTACCTTTTTTACTAGGACCACATTAGCCAGCCACTATGGGAATTGCACCTTTCTAATGAATCCAACTTCTATAAGCTTTTCTACTTCTTGGTCTATGACCATCTACCTTGCTATGCGGAAGCACCTTTTCTTCTGTTTGATTGGTTTGAAGGTTGGATCTACATTGAGCCTGCGAGTCATCACCTCTAGGCTAATTCCTGGCATTTCCAAAGATCCCTATGTAAAGGTCCTTCTATGGCTAGCCAATCTTCGCCTCATCTTTCTCAACCAACTATTGATTTATCTTCAAATATCTCTCTTGCCCCTCTCCACCTATTGGAAATGTTTCCAATTATCTTGATGGATGGGCCCTTCAATCTTCTTCTTCCCTTATCTCTTCTTGGGCCATACACACATCCTCAATTTGTATGTGGATCATGTTGTTTTTCTCTTTCGCGTGAAATTTGCCTCAGGTTCTGGCCTCAAGGTGTTGTACACACAAATATTTGCCCTATATGGTAAAAGGACCTTCACCCTTCCTCTTCACATGTTAGTGTCTGCATCTAATTCATTGAGCAATGGTCTCCCCATAAAAATGTTATAAGCAATCGGGGTCGTTACCATGATAAAAAGTGTTATCACCGTCACGCTCTTCGGGGCTACCCCTATAGTGAATGGCAATTTGATATGTCCCATAGCAGGAGTTTCTATTTTATCCAGAGTTTTCAATCTCCTTCATTACCATCTTTTGATAAGCCTCGAAGGATAATAGCTTGGTTGAGCTTCCATTGTCCACCAGGATTCTCTACACATTGTAATTGGCAATGATGGCTTTGATGACAATCGGGTTTGCTCGACTTGTCATTATCACATCATATTTAGCCCACTGCTTCTAGCCATTGTAAAAGACAACCTTTTGTATCTCCTTGTTTAGAGCTATAGCTTTACCCTTGATGTCTACCAACTCTTTGTGGGGCCCCCCTGTCAGACATGCGATGTCACCTACTGTCCCATCATTTACCACTAGTGGTTTTGGGTTTCTGTCATCCTTTACAAACTTCTTTAGGTAACCTTACTTGATTAACCACTCTATTTCCTCCATCAGATGTCTACATGAGTCAGTGGTGTGACCATAAGTGTTGTGAAACTTGCAAAACTTACTTTTGTCTCTTCTTTCCGTATCTTTCTTGATCAGTTTCAGTCTCTACCATATGGCCTGGTCTTGAAAGGCTGCGAGACAACCTCAGGTCTGGCATTCAGTGGGGTCAATTTTGACACATCAAAAGTTCTTTTAGTTGGCTCTCTTTCCTTCTCTTTCATCTGCAGA
>CAOJBK012000780.1:0-10505 GCA_948294925.1 Codiaeum variegatum
AAATCTATTTATGTGTTTATTGGCTATGATTAGGTTAGATTTCAGTTTTAAAATTTAGTTTGACAGAAATGAGAATGTACTATAATGAATAGAGTTTGTAATAAATATTTCAAAGATAAAGTTGGAATTGCACTAATAAAAGACAAGTTGAGAGAATGAAAAATAAGATGGTTTAGGAATGTTCAACGTAGACGTTTATATGTATCGGTTAGAAAATTAGTACATTTTAAAATAGATGAGGATAAAAAAAGAAAGGAATAGTCTTAAGTTTACTTGGAGAAGAGTCATGCAAAATGATATTGAATTCTTAAACTTTTCTGATAATATAGTTCACAATCGTCCCGAATGAAGAAAGCGAATCCATATAGCGGACTCCAATTAATTTAAAATTAAGAATTTTATTGAATTGAGTTGAGTTCTAGGTTAGATTTTAGTCTCGAACAAATCTAAAGATTTTAAAAGTATTAAATTTAGTATTTATTTATCAAGAATGTTGTTATCTTAAATTTATACTTGCAGTTTTTATTTATCAAGAATCAAAACTGGATTTCTTGTTCAGGTCGTATATATACTTACCATTCTATTTTCGATTATTTAATAAATTACAAAAAGTAAATAGAAAAATTATATTGTTTGATATAGAAATATTACAATAAAGCAAAATATTATATTATTTGATGTACTAAAAAGATAGTTAATTGGAATTATAATATAATTTTTTTTCTCTTATTCAATCTCTTAACATACAATTAACAAATTCAACCATTACATTTATAATTATTACTTTTATAAATTTTAACTCTAATTCAAACATACATATTAAAACTATTAGGTGCATTTCACATAATAAGGAATAAGATATCCTATATTAAAACTGATGCTCTTATTGTCTTTCAAGCTTTTCATAATTCTGTTGAGGATAGATCGTTGTTTGGTTTTTACATTGATGATTGTAAAATCCTCTTTCAGGAAAATAATGTCTGTGAGGTTAATTATGTTAAGAGATTAGCGAACAGAGTAGCTCATGTGTTGGCTCGCTCTATTAGCTCAATGTCTGATTAGCATGAATGGGCAGCTCTATGCCCTCCTTACATTCATTCGATTTTAATAAATGACTCGGTGATTGAAGGATAAATAATAGCGAGTACTCAGAGCTTCTCGTGACGCATTTTCCAGATAAGCCAAAAACAAAGCAGCAATTTCTTGTGGTCTTCCTGGATTATCGTCTTCCAATACCTTACAAGATATGTTTTTCCACCATTCTGCAAATAAAACATTATCATTAGCATGAGAGCATAGGCTCCATTTAGAGCCAAACCAGACTGCTCTTGTAAAGGGGCATTTAATAAAAATATGTTCTATTGTTTCTTCATCATTTCCACACAAGACACATGACTGATCAGCTATCATATTACGCTTATGAAGAGTTGATTTAGTTGAAAAATTCCCTGTACATAGCTTCCACAAGAAAACTGCAATTTTCTGGATAAAAGATGATTTCCATATAAAGTTCCAGTCCTTTTCCATACTTCTGGTTCTATATCCATACTGGACTATGACCACATATTTCTGCAAAAGCATCCATCTTTATGTTGCTTTCAGTAAGCTCATTCACCAAAATTGGGCTATTGCCTTTCGGTCTTGGAGAAGAAGTCTTAAAATTAATTAGCTTTGGTATTCACGGGTCTGTCCAGACCTTTGTCTGCCTCCCACTATTTAAACTTCAACAGGCCCCTGCCTTAACCACCGATTAAACCTCCATTAATCTCTTTCACACCCAAGAGGCTTTAAACCCATTTTTTACTTCAATAAAATTGTTATGTGGAAAGTAAATTGCTTTCAGCAGCTTAACCCATAAACCTTTCTCTTCTTTAAGAAATGTCCAAGCTCGCTTTGACAAAAGAGCATCATTAAATATGGCAGTCTCTTTAAAGCCCATCCTACCTTGAGTTTTTGGCTTAGCCAGCTCCTCCCATCTTGCTAAAACCAAGCCCTTCCTTTCTGTCCCTCCTCCCCACCAAAATATGGATGGGATACTATTAATTCTTTGACAGATTGTTATGGGAGCTTGAAGTAGCTCATAAGAGATATAGGAATTCCTTCCAATACTGCTTTCTCCATGACCTTTCTACCAGCATTGGATAAGAGTGAGTTCTTCCTTCTTGCTGCTTTATTATGAACCTTTTGAACTATGAAGTCAGCAGCTTTAATCTTAGACCTCCCCCAAACAGCTGGCAGCCTTAAGTACTTCTTCGTTCCTCCTCTAATTTTCATACCCATCCTCTCACTCAATAAACTTTTCCATTCATGTTGACAGTTTTTACTGAAAAACATCACTCTTTTTTCTGCATTTACTCTTTGCCAAGACATTCTCCCATAATCATCTAAGATCCTCATGAACTCATCCATCTCATCTATTGTTGCTTCACCCACCAACCTTGTGTCGTCAGCGAATAACAGGTGCGAAATGGTTGGTGCTCTTCAATTCACTTTGAACCCTCTAATTTCCTCCTCATTCACCACACCTTATATTAATTTCGACAAAACATTTATGACAATGATAAGTAAATAGGGGGATAATGGATTCCCCTACCTGAGCCCTCTTGTAGGCTTAAAGCATTTCGAAGGAACGCCATTCACCATTACTGAGAAGGAAACCGTCAACACACAAGCTTCAATAAATCATGTTTTTTCCAACAATCCCCACATTAATGAAAATTGGCAGCAAAACAAATCCACTCAGTTTTGACACCAAACATTTTGACTGGATTAAATTCATCGAATCGAATCCTGCATAGGATTGGTAGGTGTTACCCTTTGAAACTTCCCTTATGAAATATATTTACTTTATTGACTGATCAGTAGACACAATGTTTTTGAACTGTGTTGTTCGTTCGTGTAAACGATGAAATATTACACACATGATTCTTTTCTAATGTTGGTTAGTTCTCATGGTTATGTTTATTTTGGCCTTGAACATTGGCCTGATTTTGCGAGAGTTTCTAAGAATTGTGCCCTAAACAATTCTCTTTGAAGCAGCCCCACTTTTCTCTCACATAGGTGATTTCTTATGAATCATTAAGAGTATAGCTCATCCTCATCTTCACCACATCACCGTTTCATCATAGGAATGGATATGAGGATAATCCCCCATAATGATCTAACTAGGTGTCTTACAGTTAGGTTCTCCCTTTGAACCTAGATATTAGGATCTTCAGTCAATTAGGTTGGGTTTCCCTTGTAATAACATTTCTACTAATAGGCATTAGTCCCATTCCTCTCAATGACTTCTCTAGTAATTCTCTGTTTAACCCTTTGGTTAACGGATCTGCTATGTTATCCTTTGACTTTACATAGTTAATGAAAATAACTCCAGTAGAGATTAGCTATCTAAAGGCATTATGTCTACGACAAATGTGTCTAGACTTACCATTGTACATGTTGCTTTGTGCCCTTCTAATAGCCGATTGACTGTCACAATGTATGCATATTGTTAGCACAGGCTTTGGCCATTTTGGAATACCCTCTAGGAAATTTTGAAGCCATTCTGCTTCCTCGCCACATTTGTTTAAAGCAATGAATTTTGATTCCATTATAGACCTAGCGATTACTGTTTGTTTAGAGGATTTCCACAACACAGCTGCACCGACTAGTGTAAACACATAGCCACTAGTAGACTTTGAGTCTTTCATATCTAAGATCTAATTAACATCAGAATACCCTTCTAATAATGATGGTTCTCTTGTATAGTGCAGCCCATAGTCACGAGTGTATCGTAGATACCTAAGTACTCTTATGATAGCTTTTCAGTGATCCACACCTAGGTTACTCATATATCTACTGAGTTTGCTTATTGTATACACTAAGTCTGGTCTTGTACAATTGGTTAAGTACATTAGACATCCTATAACTCTAGTATACTCGACTTGAGATATGCCTTCTCCTCTATTCTTTGATAGATGCAAGTTCGTATCTAGAGGAGTTCTCGATACAGCTGTATCATTTTTGCTAAATTTACCAAGAATTTTATCTACATAATGAGCTTGGCTCAAAATGAGTCCTTTTGAAGTCCTTGAAATTTTGATTCTTAAAATTACATCTACAAGACCCATGTCTTTCATGTCAAATTTGGACTTCAACATATTCTTAGTAGACTTGACCATGTGCTCATCACTTCAGACAATGAGCATATCATCAACGTAAAAACATAAAATTACATAGCCATTTTCTGTCTCTTAGACATAAATACATTTGTCATATTCATTGACTTTGAAACCACTTATGATCATCGTATGATCAAACTTTTCATGTCATTGTTTTGGTGCATGTTTCATGCCATACAAAGACTTCACCAATTTGCTGACTTTCATGCTTTAAATATCCCTGTTGGTCAGAGGGATTATGTCCTTTTCTATGACCAGATGACACGAGGCCTCCTTCTGCCTCCATCTGACTTTTTCTGCAAAGTGTTTAAGCACTTTGGTGTTCTCCCAATCACATTCACCCCCAACTCAATCCTGGACATCCATGGGTTTGAGGTACTCTATTACAGCTTGGGGATCCATACTCCCTCAGTGGAGTTATTTCAGCTCTTCTATTAGTTCTCTTCCAGCCAAGGGGACATAGGAGTCTTTATGTCCTTAGAGAGGCCAAATAGGAAGCTCTTCGCTTCTAAACCAAATAAAGCTGACGAATGGAAGCGTCGATTTTTTGGCCTTCACTACACTGGTGAGAACGAAGAGGGACTTGGCTTCGACGACGACTATATTGAGCCCCGCAAGCTCCCACCCAACACCCCCCCTAACTGAGGATGATAAAAGGCATCTTTCATTGTTGATCAACATTGGGGGGTTGGTTAATTTAAAAAATTATGGCGAAGCAGCTTCGTTCTTGACAGGGATGGGTGCCCTACCATGCCTACTTGCGTCGAAGCCCTACTTGGTAAGCTTTCAAAACAAATACTCTTCTAATAGTGATATTCCTTATATACATTCTAACACTTGTCTCTCTTGCAGAAAAACCCTTAAAGACGGTCAATAAAGACCTGTGGATGATGCTTGGGATGGGCAATCCCAAGGACAGGGTCCCCGCACTTGTTCCTCAACTGTCAGGGGTAGTGCCAGTGTGAGACATGGAAACAGGACAGCTTTGCCTTCGCACTAAAAGGGAAATTCAAAAGGCCATTCTATGCCTTCACCTGCACGAAGTCAAATCTCCTCATTTAAGTGTTTATTATCTGGACATGCCCGAAATGGGGAATAAGGAAACTGCTTCCAAGGCTTCGAAGGAGTGTCCTAGAGCCCCATCTCGCTCCACTATAAAGCACAAGGCTATGGATCAAGAAGAGAACAAGGAACATCCTCACGCTAAGGTGGCCAAATCTAAATTGGGAAAGGCTCCCAAGTCACCAGTCTTGAAGATTAAGCCCCCAAGGTCTGTCCCAGCTGCTTCTCCCGCATCAACCCCAACCATCGAGGCTGCAACAACGACCTTGCATCCTCTTCTACTCGCCCAAACATCTTTTTGGGTTTGAGAAGGAGAGAAGGTATGAATCATTGCCTCTCAACCAAGAACTCGAGGAGAGGATACTTCAGTTGCCTCGATTCTAGAGGGTGGAGAGGGATGTAATGGGGATGATGGAATCCCTTGCTTCAAACCAGGGCAAATTCGATTAGTACCTGGCTAACTTTTATCACAACTGCACCCTTCCTTTCGAAGAAGATTGCCTCTCAGAAATCTACCAATTTTTATATGATAAGGAGGAGGCAGTAATGAAGAATTTCTTGGAGAACACCTTTGCCTTCCCAACTGCTGCACGTCCGGGTGGCTCATCTACGGCTCGTGCTTCTCCACTCCCTTCAGGTAGTTTACTTAACTCCTTTTCTACTTCATCCTCACCTTCTTCCTCTTCTGATTCTCAGGAGTTTCTTGAGATCCTCGAGAGGCTAACTAGGTCTTGACAGGCTATGCCGTCTATTGAGGTTGTATTTCCTGTTGAGGCCAGACCTCTTCGAGTGATTGTTCATGATGACAGAGGAACGAAGAGGACGACGGTGAAGCATTCTGCGAGGAGACTGTCATGATGGGCTAGTGAGTCTCCTTGATGACTTCCTTCAAATTATATATTTTCAATTTTTTTCTAACTTTTTCTTTTTTTTTGTTTCAGCAAGCCACGGACCTTCTGAAGGGTATTCTGTCTCGGAGGACCAGGATCCTCCTTCTTTATCTGTACCTACTCAACCAGCTTCGGTACTGGATGTAAAACTTTACTTTGGCTTAGATTTAGCAATATTTATATTAATCTCTTTGCTTCTTTATGCAAGATACTGAAGCTGCTCCCTTCGTTGAGGAATCTCCCATCAATGAGGCTGACAATAATCCTCCCATTGCACCACCTCCTCTTCAAATAGATGAGGTATGATCAGTTCTTCAATTCCTTCATAACTTTAAGTTATGGAGATATTTTTTATACTAACTCCTTTTTGTTCAGGTTGTCGAGGGCGCCCTTAGCGCCAACTCTGGAGAAATTTAGCAATTATTTAGGGTTGTCCCTTCTTAATTCCTCTGAGGATAGATCGTTGTTTGATTTTTACATTGATGATTGTAAAATTCTCTTTCAGGAAATTAATGTCTATGAGGTTAATTATGTTCAGAGATTAGCGAACAGAGTAGCTCATGTGTTGGCTCGTTCTATTAAGTCAATGCCTGATTAGCATGAGTGGACGGTCCTATGCCCTCCTTACATTCATTCATTTTTAATAAATGACTTGGTTATTGAAGGATAAATAATAGTGAGTACTCAAAGAGCTTCCACTTTGCCTTCAAAGAGCTTCTTGTTACGTATTTTCTAGATAAGCCAAAACAAAGCAGCAATTTCTTGTGGTCCTTCTGAATTGTCGTATTCCAATACCTTACAAGATATGTTTTTCCACCATTCTGCCAATAAAACATTATCATTAGCATGAGAGTATAGGCTCCATTTTGAGCCAAACCAGACTGCTCTTGCAAAGGGGCATTTAATAAAAATATGTTCTATTGTTTCTTCATCATTTACACATAAGACACATGACTGATCAGCTATCATATTAAGCTTATGAAGAGCTGATTTAGTTGGCAAATTCCATGTACACAGCTTCCACAAGAAAACTGCAATTTTTGGGAAAAGATGATTTCCTTATAAAGTTCCAGTCCTTGTTTTCCATACTTCTGGTTCTACATTCATACTGGACTATGACCACATATTTCTGCAAAAGCATCCATCTGTATGTTGCTTTAATGGTAAGTTGTCCCTTCTTATAACATATCCAAATCCACTCATCATCTCTGGCATCTACCCCAATAGGAATTGTTCTAATTTTATTGACTTCAGATTGACTGAACAGCTTCTGCAATCTACTAATATTCCAATTTCTACTTTGATCCCAAAGCTCATTCACCAAAATTGGGCAATTAACTTTCGATCTTGGAGAAGAAGGCTTAAAATTAATTAAATTTGGTATTCACGGATCTGTCCAGACCCTTGTTTGCCTCCCACTATTTAAACTTCTATAGGTCCCTGCCTTAACCACCGGTTGAACCTCCATTAATCTCTTTCACATCCAAGAGGCTCTGAACCCATTTTTTACTTCAATAAAATTGTTATGTGGAAAGTAAATTGATTTCAGCAGCTTAACCCATAAAGCTTTCTCTTCTTTAAGAAATGTCCACGCTCGCTTTGACAAAAGAGCATCATTAAATATGGCAGTCTCTTTAAAGCCCATCCTACCTTGAGTTTTTGGCTTAGTCAGCTTCTCCCATCTTGGTAAAACCAAGCCCTTCTTTTCTATCCCTCCTCCCCACTATAAGATATATAGGAATTGCTTCCAATACTGCTTTCTCCATGACCTCTCTACCAGCATTGGATAAGAGTGAGTTCTTCCATCTTGCTGCTTTATTATGAACCTTTTGAACTATGAAGTCAGCAGCTTTAATCTTAGACCTCCCCCAAACAGCTGGCAGCCTTAAATACTTCTTTGTTCTTCCTCTAATTTTCATATCCATCCTTCACTTGCTTTCTTCACTATTACCACGTTAGCCAGCCATTTGGGGAACTGTACTTCTCTGATGAACCCAGCTACAAGCAATTTTTCCACTTCTTCATCGATTATGGCTTACCTCTTAGGCCCAAAGCATCTCTTCTTTTGTTTAACAGGCCTGTATGCAGGATCTATATGCAGATTGTGGGTGATCACTTCTGGGCTAATTCATGGCATGTCACTGGAGGTCTAGGCAAAGGTTGCCATGCTATTTTCCAAGAACGTCTGTCCCTACTCTTTCTCTTCCAAACTCAGTGCAAAATTGATTTGGAGGGTTCGACCATCGACATGCAATTGGCAGGGTTCGAGCTTTTGGGCGGACTCGCCCTTGGACTCTTCTGGGGCTTCGTGAGGAAACGTCTCCACCATGTTTACCTCATTAATCTCCAAGGAGATGGCTTTCCTCTTCTTCTCGATTGTGAGTGTCATTTTAGGGGCTGCATCCCCATAGATGTGTAAATCCGAGCCATCTGGGAGAGGAAATATCATTCTGCCTCTTCTCACATTAATTGAGGTATCTAGGTCCCATAGCAAGGGCCTTCCTAACAGAATGTTATATGCCATGGGCAGCTTAGTCACCACAAAGAGAGCCATTACTACTACCACCTTAGTTGACCCGCATCAGATTTTGGCGCCGTTGCCGGGGAATCTGATATAGAATTTTTATTAGCTTAGGATAAAGAAAAGTTGCTTTAGGCTTTTATATTAATTGTTTGTTTTTATTTTGTTTTATTTTATGAGACGTATTCGTAGTTCTAATAGTTTATTACCTTTTAATCCTGAAATTGAACGAACTTTTCATCAACTGTGCAGAAATCAAACATTTCAAAAAGAAGAAGAACAGAGACAAGGAGAAATGGCCGAAAGGAGAACTTTGGCAGACTTTGCTTTGCCACATATTTCTGACAATTCAAGAGGCATAGTGGCACCAACCATTGCCAACAACAGTTTTGAGATCAAGCCTAGCATCATTCATATGGTGCAAAACAATCAATTTGGAGGTTTGCCCGGAGAGGACCCATATGCACATATCCTTACTTTCCTCAACGTATGTGCAACCTTCAAAATCAACAACATTTCGGATGACGCTATAAGGCTCCGATTGTTCCCATTTTCAGTAAGGGACAAAGCACAAATATGGCTTTCCAGTTTGCCAAATAATTCTGTGACAACATGGGACCAGTTGAAGCAAGCCTTTCTTCACAAATACTTCCCACCCCACAAGACAGCAAGGCTTCGCAACGAGATCACTACATTCAAGCAAAGCAAGAATGAGACACTCTATACAAGTTGGGAGAGGTTCAAAGAGCTTCAAAGACAATGTCCTCATCATGGCCTGCCTGATTGGATGATCCCTCAAATTTTCTATAACGGGTTGACTGATGAAGATAGAAACACTGTAAATGCAGCCTCAGGTGGAAAATGGATGAATAGAACAGCCTTGGAAGCAATTACCTTGTTAGAAGAACTTGCATCTCAAGGATATATGGGCGATGATGCTACTTGGGCAAGAGGCAAGGGGATTATTGAGCTAGATAATTATAATTCTCTGAGTGCTAAAGTTGAGGCCTTGACAAATTTGATGAACAAGGCACAAGTGAAATCGGTGGAGGAAACTTCATTAACATGTGAATTATGTGGCGGTCATCACTCATATCATGATTGCAATTTAAGGGCCAATGAAGATGTGAATTATATGCAAGGAGGCTACAACCAAAGGTATGTTCAAAACCCAAATGGTTATAACTCTCAAGGGAGGAACCATCCTGGTTTCTCCTGGTCTAATCCATCATCTCAACTTAACCCTCCATTCAACCCAACCACTAAAACACAAAATCCACCTGGCTTCCCAATAAAATCATCCCAAACTTCTTTTTATTCTCCTCCACCAAAGTCTAGTTTAGAGACCCTCATGGAACAATTTATTGGACAACAAATTGTCACCAATAAACAAAATGAGGAGCGGCTTAACCAACTCAACTCTAATCTCAACTCAAAACTTGATCAAATGACTACTCATATCCACATACTCGAAACACAAATTGCTCAACAAGCATCTTCTGTTTCTAAACCTATGGGAAAACTCCCTAGCCAACCAGAATTTGCTACAAAGGAGTCATGTCAAGTGGTCACTTTGAGGAGCGGAAAAGAGATTGGTGAGCCATCTGAAAATAATAAGGTAATATCTAATGCTGAACTTGAAATTTCTAATAGTAAGGAGAAAGTTACTAAGGATAATTCTAGTGATAAGAAAAATGAAAAAGAAAGTAATTCTGAATCCAATGAGCTTAAGGTTGATTTGAAGGAAATTCCTTTCCCTCAAAGATTTATTAGGCGAAATTTAGATAAAAAATTTAGTAAATTCCTTGATCACTTAAAAGAGATCACTGTTACTATACCCTTTATGGATGCTATTAGAGACATGCCAGC
>CAOJBK012001595.1:0-12800 GCA_948294925.1 Codiaeum variegatum
TCTTTCTCAAGAAAAAGGCAACCTAGCTAACAACACTTGTTTACCTCTGGAAGATAATAATGAAATCTTAAACCGCCTTTAAGATATCCAACAAACCATTCTTTAATAGATTTCTCATCCAATTATTCGGTTACTTAGCCTTTTAATGTCAGCTAAACACTCCAAATCTAAATAGACTTAAGACTTGTTATTGTACCATATCTCATATAGATTTATTAGAAATATATTAGGATGAAATTCTATTAAGGATGCAGGGAGCTACCTCACTTGCTAATCTCAATCAAGAAATTTGAAAACATTTATAGTTCATTATTAAATGTACCTTATCTCATAGGGTATGATCTCTTTTAGACATACCATTTGGTTATGGCATTCTAAAAGGGATATATAATATTATTCCATTTGTCTTTTAGAAGTATCTAAACTCCATTCTAAAGGATTTACTCCCTTGATGTGATCGATGGTTTCAATATCTTTAGATGTGTGTTTCTCAACTTCATTCATGAATCGTTTGAACTTGATGTGCCGGGAGCAACACCAGGGGTTTTAAAATTTATAATGCTCGATTAGAATTACTAAATGCCATTATGGGATTAGAATTACAAATATATATACATTGTACATGCTCTAGGGCATACAACCCTAACAGTTTGTTTCTAGGCACACTAAAAAGGGGGATTGAATTGGTGCCCCTAAATTCAATTTGTGAACAAATAGGAATTAAAATGTAGAATAAATAGAGAAAGAAATAAAAAAAACTTTGCACAAGATTTTTATAGTGGTTCGAGCATTAAAAATCCCTACATTCACTCTCTAATGCATAATTGAGGTTCCACTAAAAGCTTATTGGTGATTTTATAATAAGATCATTCACCCATCCTCACTTTACCATAAACCCAAGTGTTTTAAAAGGCTAATGCTTGAATGTTTTACAATTTAAAATTTATAAGGCTATCTCAAGACCTTTACAATGAGATTTAAAGGCTACCTCAACCTACTCTCATTCCTAATATATTGAAATCAACATCAAATGCTCTAGAACATAATAAAATAATTAAAATTTTGAATTTGGTTCAAAGAAATAGATTCAAGGCACTTCCTTCTTCTTTATGTTGAGATTTAAAGTTTTTTTTTTACCAAAATATCTCAACTAGCCATTATAGGATGGTGCCAAACCATCATTTTCAAACCATGTTGAAAAATCTTCACAATTTAATTTCTGGCATGAGGTTGGTCGCACTCGCTACTATAGGATCGCGCCCACGACCTTCAAATCTTAGGTTAGACTTGTTATGTGTTGTTTCACAATTAGTGCACCAGAAATATCTATTGGGCTCTAATTCTTTCGCCTTTGACATTGGTCGTGCCTACGACTAAAGGTCGCATGCCAGGATAAGCTCCATACTCAAGTGCAAGTAGCTATTGTATCTTTTTGACATATTAAGGTCTCATCTGCAACCAACTAGTTACGCTTGCGACTAAGCTAAAAGGAAAAAAGAATTCTAAGTGATTTTGAATTTGTGAATGATGCTTGTAGCTTCTTGAAACCTTGTACCTAAACACTTAATTAAAATCATTAGTCTTTCAATTTGATATGACAAAGAAAAAAATAAGAGGTAATAGTTTAGTAGAGGTTACATTTGAATTTCTGTTTCTTAAGAAATATATGAGGAAAGGAAAAAAGTTTGTCAATTCTAGTTAATTGGTCATTTGGTTTATCAAAAGGGGATAAATTGTATATTCATTCTAATGTAAAATTGAAATTGAGTTTATTATTATTTTTCTTGTCAAAAGATATTTAACATTTTTCTTAGTTAAAGAACGATTCACAAAAATCAATAGTGACATAAGTGTAAGCTGGCCTTTATAAATTACCATAAAAACTATGGCATGTTAAGCTTCTAACAGAGATTGGTAGAGATATTAGTATTCCTTTTATGATAGATTCTAAAACTCTTCATAAAGAATTAGGTCATCATGCAAGAATGCTCAATGATATTAATTTGTCTAATAGATTGAAGAAGACTTTACATGTGAAACCAGCTACCTAGTTAACTAGATTGATGTAATGTGTGAAAACTTACATGTTTTCATGTTGGTCTATATTATTATGATTGTAGACAAAATTTAAAGATTAGAGAGAATGCACTCCCACAGGATCTTGTAGCTCCTATAAAAAGATGAAACCAAAGAAGGGTGTTCTTGCCACTATTCTAGTTTAGCAAGCCTTATTGCATATGGACCTATTAAGGGGAGGGATGATCATGTGCAAATTATGCTTATAGTGGAAGATAATGTGACAAAAGAATATTCAAAGCCTTCTCTTAAGGATAATGAAAATTGATGATGTTCATCATGAGGATGTTGAGACTTTTATGGTTCACAATTAGAAATAGACAATTCTATTGAACTTATTACAAGGGATATTTCCTATTCTATTGCACAAATTGATAACAATCATATTGATGGTAGTTTACCAAATAGTAATGCTTCATCTATTGATGAAATAAATGATAAGGATGGAAGAAGCAGCTTGGATTGTCATCAGTATGTACAATGAAATAGGTAGAGGATTTGTGGGTTCTAAATAGTAATCCTCTATAATAAAAAAACAATTTAATAAAAACCTGATGCATTCCGACGGCAACATCCGTAAGTGCATGGGGTCATACAAAGTAATATAACCGGACTAGCTCAATCGCCTTAACTATTGTTTAGCTCACAATTAATTATTTTGATTAATGATTAAAACTAAATTAAACTTAAAACTTAAATTAACTAACTTAACAGTTTAACAAAAAGCTAACACAAGAATAAGATTTAATAGAAGAAATATCTACCTAGACTTTGACTTATATTTGACTATACTACATAGGTAATCAATAATTCAATGAGATTTTAAAGCACACTTCAAGTGGGTTTTCATAAACAAATAGGTGTGAATCTTTCTCAAGCAAGCAAACCCCTAATTATTAAGTAAAGGTTGTGAATCTCTTCTCACAACCAATCAATTAAGAAAAGCATTAAGAATATATGAAAATAAACATAAACCCTAGGCATTTATACCTCTATCTCTAGCAAACATAGCAGAACCAATTGATTTTGGGTGTTCAATATCTAAACTTTCTATCTCTAGCAAAGAACAGATAACGACATTCATCAACAAGTGTGCAATCGAAGATGAAAAGTGCAGAAAATATAAATCAAAATAACACTTGATGAAAACTTCAAACAATCATTGAGCAAAATAGTTAATTAATCTATACAGATGTCAAATAGTCATCTAATCTAGGTAGACTAAAAGTATTTAGCTCATAGTAATAAGATTACAACACAAAATAATAAAATAAGAGAAAAGTGTTAAGAAACCCATATGGATTCTTAACATCTATACCCAAACCATAAATACCCTTATTGAATCTTGAGTTGGATCTTGATATCGAAGTATAAATCTTCTTTTAATCTTGTTCCTTGATAAGTCTTTCTTAGAAACTTAGCTCTCATAGGGTTTTGAACTAAGAAACTTTAAAACTGTTAAAAGATCCCTAATTTTTTCTATTGTCTGCTATTTATGATGCTGAAGTCTGTGTGGTCACGACCTCTAGTCATGGCCATGACTCAAGGCATGACAAAATGACCAAGTTGCTATCTTCTCAATATAGTAACCAAATGGTATATCACATTCGTGACTCAAACTATGACTAGGCAAATAACTACTGCCTCAAATTTGCCTTGTCCCCCTTTACAGAAACCTTCCTGGTAGTCACGGGCTCTGATCTCGGCCATGACTACCCTTGTTGCCATTTTCCAGCTTCTTATTTCTCCAGTCTAGCACCAAATTCGATGTTTTCGCTTCGCTTAGCTCTGGACTGATATTTGGACCTAGAAAAGCTGAAAACACTAAAACAAGCAAATCAAATGCAATTTGAAACATATAATGGCTAAGAAATGAAGCAAAAATAAATTATATTTGGCCATTATCAAATTCTCCCACACTAAACCTTTGTTTGTCCTTAAGTAAACCTAAACACTACTATACAACTTCCACTCACAAAAATCAAGGACCCATAAATTGAACAAACAAAAATAGTAAAAATCACTTATATAGAAATCTAAGTTTCACAATGTTTTTGGTTTCATGACTAAACTAAAGACGCGGAATCGAATTTGGAATCCATGAAGCACCATTCTCACAACCTAGCTCCAAGGCAATTCAATCACAAAAGCAAGCATCCATTCCCAAAAAATGGCTTTGTTATGTTATTCAACCTAAACATTCCTCCAATTACTCGAACAAACTTTCTTAAGATCCATAAACTTTCTTTGTTTGTTTAGTGCAACACACCATGAATATTTTTTTTAATTTTTTAAGGGACCTAACTTACCTAAACCTGTCATTGGTCCTTTGATGCAAAAGTAACGCTTTGTGGCACTGACCCTCGATTACTTAACTAGTCACAGACTTATTTAGCCGGGTATAGCACTATTCATGATTTCACTTTTAGATATCATTTTGCAATATGAAACCAGCTGAATATGTAATAATTTTCAAAGTCCCAATTTTTATATTATCACATACTTTACTTGGGTGCATAATATTTTCATATTTTTTCCATTTCTCAAGAAAACAACCAAGAATTCAAGTACTAGTTCTAGTTTTCTAACCCAACTCGTGCCAAAGAAAAGAACTAGACACTCAATCAATGACTAAACACCTCGAACCCAGTCATAAAGACTATGCCAAGTGAACTCCTACTATCAACCACTATATTCAAAGTTTAATAAAAAACCAAAGACATATGTGAAAACTAGAGTCTATGTGAGTGATTTAAAAAATAAAAAATTTTCAATTTCAAAGTCATATCAAAATGCAATGCATTGTGCTTAATTTTTCTATTCCTATTTTCAGTCATTCATGCATGACAAAAAATGAAACAACATACAATCATGCAATCCAAAAAAAATTCACAACCCACCCCCCTCTCCTCACACTTAAATCACACATTGTCCCTAATATGTGTAAAAATGATAAAGAGAAGAGAAAGAGGGAAAGAGTACTACTTTGAAAATGAAAAGTGTCAAGCCTTCCTTAAAATTATAATCCCAGCAAAAATATAATTTAGGCACTACACATCAAAGTTGGTCTTAGTTTCACATTGAAACCACAAAAGAATATACCAATCAAGATCAGTACCAAATAAAACATCATAAACAAAAACAAAAAAAAACCAATATCCAACTAAATGAAGAAAGAAAGAAAAGAAAAGTCACGAGTAAAGAATAAGAAATTGACCCTAAAGCTACAATGATGGGATAAAAAAAACCCTCATCATCATCGTCACCATCGGAATCAGACTCTGTTGCTAGCTCGGGACTGGAATGAGATGCCGTGGCTGGTGGACTGTTGGAATGTGTCTCAATCTCAGGCTCAGAAGTATCTATGTCCATGATGAGTGTAGCTCAAGATAAGGTGCTAGGATGCTCTAAAGCTGTGGGCATGAAAGAGGATGCACCCGGATCACCATGCGTTAGAGGCACAGGCAGTGCTAGAAGGTTAGGTGGTGAAGTACAACGTTGGGGCTTCTTCAGTCCACAGTGCTTCAGGATCTTATATAGAGCCTTGGTAAACCAACTATGCTAATGGCACTCCTCTTGAATCTCCTCCAAAATGACCTGCTACTGACATTGGAGGTGCCCAATATTGGTCTAAATGTGCTGCATATTGTCTGCCATACTAGCCCTCAAAGCAGTAGGTGCAGAAGTACCCTCATCCTCAGAAGATGATGAATCTGCAACCTGTGGTGTAGAGGATGATGTTGTAGCTTAACGTTTCCTCTTATCTTACTTAAGCATATTATTAATTCTCTCCTTGTCAACCAAAGCCATAGGGCCATCAATCGTCATATCCTCCACTACTTGAATTACCCCTAAATTTTGAGCCAACCTCATAATATAAGATCCACCATTGAGGCATCCCGAGGCATCCCAAGGCATCCTTTATAGATTGATAACGCAGCATCCAAATCAAAGAGTAGGCCAAATTCACTCTCATATCATTCTTCAAGTAATGGAGGAAGAACACATCTTGCTTGTAGATATGTCCCCCAGATTGAGAGCGAGGGGAGAGGGACCGACTGAGTATATAATAAATGAATTGCAGTGCTAGGTCCTTGAAATTTGAGGCCTTGCTCTTAGCTACCTTCCAAGGTCCTGAAGCCAGCTTTTTCCAAGATTTCTCTCATATGGGTAGGTTCCTAAAGAATGCCACCTCTGACCACCAATAAACTGTGGAGTCAGCCTCTTCTTAAGTGTACAGTCTAAAGTCAACTGCTAAATCATTGGCACTCTTGAGGAAGTCTCTACCCCCCAATATGAACTCTATGACCCACTGAGAATGGTTCGACTATTTCTTCTGCCAGTGAAGGGTATAAAGAAACTTCAATGTAAGCTTGCGGTAAGAGATATCATGGTTGTCGCAGAGATTTCTCCATCCAGGCTAACTTAGCATAGCCCTCATTTACTCACACTCAGGTAGTCTGGCCAATGAACACCAATTTGGTACATGCTCCACAAAGAAAAGTTTGTTGCCTAAAATCTTTAGTCTATACCCCTACCATTGCTCCTAAAATTGAATACACGGGTGGTTGGGGTTCAAAGCTAGCCCACCTACACGTCTAGATGGTGATGGTGGGGGCGATGGAGAAGGTGGTTGTGTCGATCTCCTTACAAGTGTTGTTTTCTTTGACTATTTCTTAGCGGGGGAAGAGGTCGTTCGTGCATTTACTCATAGCCTTAGAGGATATGGATGGATCAGTGCCTTTTTTTCAAGGCCATTATCTGTAAAACAACACAAACAATGGCTAAGGAAAAATTACCATAACATGCTATTAGTGGTTAGTTTGCAAAAATTGAAAAATCGGCATGGTAACGACTGAAAATAGACCTTTACCAACCTACAAAAATGAGAAAATAACCAAATATAACCTAAGCACCCCACTCAAAGTCCCACCCCCACACTTATTTCATGGCCAATTTCAAAACAACATAAGGAGTGTAAGGTATGTGTTTGTGCTAAACATAAGTATTAATTGAGAGGGCATGTTTTGTTTTGAAATAATGCAAGAATCAAATGCTTAGCCAATATGTCCCAAAAAAGTGACCCAACTCAACCAATACCATCCATCAACAACATATCACAACAACACATTGGCTTAGGAGCACCCAAAAGTATGAATTAACAACAAAGTGCTCGGTGTGCCATGCATACTACCAAAGCAAACCAAAGTGAAATGGTCACACTTTAAAAGATAAAACAACACAAAAAGTGTCGAATTTTAAGTGAAATAAAAAGCTCAAGTCACTATGGCATTTTATCGAACACATGGTATGCACCATTTCAAACTACCATAACCAACTAAAATACATATTCAAATCACTCTTAATTGTTTGAACGCAAAGGATTCAAGGTTTTAAATACAATGAAAACATAAATTGTCAAGGATTATCAAGAAAAATTTTAAAATAAAACCCTAACCTATATGCATAAACATAATAAAAATTGAAGGCAACACAATGCAATTGAATTGAAATTGGAGGTGCAGGCATAATAATTAACACAAAAAAAGAAACAAAAATACAAAACAAAGCCTAGCATGCATTTTTTAATATAAAAAACCTAAAACTAATCCAATAATGAGAATGTAACAAAAATTAAAGAAAAGAAGAAAAACCTTAATTATGCTTGAAATAAATTGAAAATTTTCCTTGAATCCTTGAAGTTTTGTAAGTAAATTGAAGAAATTTGAGAGTTCAGAGATCGTGAAAATGGGATTTAGGAGTGAGGAAGGGGTTTAAAAAAAGTGATTCCTATGTGGGCCCCACTATTTTTGCAGCCATTTATCAAGATCAAGGGCTCAGTCACGGTCATGACCCAGGCTATGACTTTTGCCTGTTATTGGGTACTGAGAAACAGTGGCTAAAGTCATGATCACGCCCTTGAGTCATGGCTATAATATAGGTCATGACTCCACTTAAGCCTGCCAAACCTCTATACAGTAGCCTCCCTTGCAATGTCACCCTTGGACGTGGCCGTGACTACATAGGGAGCTACTGCACCCCTAGAATTTTCAGCATAAAAAATGAAATAGTTTTTCAAGCATTTTTACTTCAATAAATCCCTTGGTTCGTACCACAGATTTTTGGCACTTTTTGTAGCTCGAACTACTTACCATTCCACGTTAGTTTAAGCGTAAAATTTTCTGCAAAAATCTCTAATCAAGCATATTATCTCTTTACTCATGGAAAAATAAGAAAATTAAAATTAAAACTAAGAAAGACAAGGTAAATTTTTATCAGTGGGTTGCCTCCCACCAAGTGTTTCTTTAACGTCATCTTAGCTGGACATTAGGTGAGGTTTTCAGCCCACCTCTTGTGATTCCTTAAAAACTCCATGACAACCACATTTTTCAAAACTTAAACATGCCATAAAGCATACCATGGAATTTTGTGTTCAAAAACTTTAAACATGATTCAAGAATAGCCTTGGGAAGATATACCTTGTCTCCCTGCTTGAGTTTTACCTCTTGCTTCCTTTTTCTATTCTTTGTCGCTTTCTTTTTAGTCCTAACATTGGGTTTCACCACCTTGTCCATAGAAAGTTCCTCAGTCTCCAGTTTCTTCTCTTTTGGTATCACTTTTTCCAGTTCTGCACACACTTAACAATAACATTATAATCCAAGTACAATCATTCCTTTGAACTTTCATTTTTAACAAGTGAAATACATGAATTTACATATTCGAAGGTTTGTGTGTGAGCAGGAATCTTTGGTAGTTGGAAGATAATGCTCTCATCTCTAATTTTGAAGGTCATTTTGCCCTTGTGCACATCAATGATAGCTCGGGCTGTGGCCAAGATAGGCCTACCCAATATGAGAGAGTTATCAACACTATCTTATATCTCTACAACCACAAAGTCCACAGGAAATACAAAATGACTGACCTTGACCAAAACATCATCAATGACCCCATTTGGGTAGATAACAGATTTATCCACTAATTGAATGCTAATATGTGTGGTCTTGGGCTTGCCTAAGCCTAAGTCCTTAAAGACCTTATATGGCATTAGACTTATACTAGCCCCAAGGTTGGCTAATGCTTTTTTTATATTTAAATTATCGAGGGTACAAGGGATAGTGAAACTCCTTGGATCCTTAAGATTTTGGGGTAATTCCTTGAAGTTCGTGTAGCTCCCCTCTGATAATTTGACCACGGACACCTTTTCCAAATTACCCTTCTTGCTTAGCAATTCTTTCAAAAACTCCGCGTACTTTGGCATCTATAAAAGAGCTTCCACCAAATGGATATTAATGTGTAATTTCTTAAATAGGGAAAGAAACTTACCATGATTGGGGTCTACTGCATTTTGCCTAAGCCTTGCCGGATAGGGCACTCGAGGCTTGTACTCCAGAAGCGGAGATTTAGGCTTTTGAACCTCCTTTTCTTGATCTTTCATTTTTTTTCATCTAAGTTTTCATCCTCACTTCCTTCCTCAACTTCACCAATTCCTTCACCCTCCACTTAGACCATAACCTTGGGTTTTTCCAACTTTTACAACCTCATTCCACTCCTAAGAGTGATTGATTTGAGTTCTGCCTATGGTTAGTTTCAGTATTGCTTGGTAAAGAATCTGATTGCCTATCACTCAACAGCTTTGCAATTTGCCCAACTTGTGTCTCAATATTTTGGAGAGATGCTTAGGTATTCTTGTTGATAGCATCTTTCTCTTAAAACCGAGCAATGGTTGATTGGACAAACTTTTCCATCATCTCCTCAAGGTTGGTCTTCTTTGGAGGAGGGGATTCTTGTTGCATGGGGGGCCTAGCTTGAAACCTCAGTGGAGGAGCCCTTTGGTCACCATTATCTCTCTAAGAAAAATTTAGGTAATTCCTCCACCCTTGATTAAAAGTATTTGAATAGGGGCTATTGGTCTGATTGCTCCTTTGAAAACCCCCTACGAAATTGACGTGTTCTTGCCCCACACTTACACCCATCATAGTGCATTCTTGAAAATGGTGGCCACAACCATAGATCTCATATATCATAACTTACCCCATAGAGGTACTTACTGTGAAAGCATCAAGCCTTCTTATTAGTGCTTCCACTTGGGTCGTTAGAGATGTCATATTGTCAAGTTGATGAACATCAGGCGCCTTTAATCTCAGAAGATCCCTTTGAGAGTGCAACCATTGGTAGTAGGATATTGACATCTCTTCCATTAGATTCCTCAACTCTTCTGGTGTTTTGTGCATTAGAGATCCACCCTTGGCTAAAATTAGATTCTATCTAATATTGTATGTTAACCCATTGGTGAAACTCTCCATTTGCTTCTTTAGGGAAAATCCATGATGAGGGCACTTCAACAATAAATCATTAAATCACTCCCATCCCTCATATAATGATCCCCCTTTCGATTGAGTAAAAGAATAAATCTCATTGCTCATCTTGGCAGTCTTAGTAGGAGGAAAGTATTTCTCCATGAAGGCTTCTACTAGTTGTCCCCACATAGTGAAATGGCCTGCCGGAAAAGATTTAAGCCACTTCTTTGGGTTATCCCTAAGTGAAAATGTGAATAACCATAGCTTGATAGTGTCATCGGTCATACTGTTCATCCTGAATGTGTCACATATCTCTATGAACTCATCAAGGTGTGTATGAGGATTCTCGTAGGCTAGACCACTGTACTCACAATAATTCTGAATCATTTGAATTATTGCCAGCTTGATCTCAAACTTATTAGCATCTACACCTGGCCTTCTAATCGGACCTCCCACACATTAAGATCCATTCGGGCAAAATCTTGCATCGTTCTCCAGATTAGAGCCACAATTTCCTAACCATTTCCATTGCCAACCCCCTATCTGTTACCAAGTCCGGCACCTGCTCTCTCTCTGATGGAATTTTTATTGTTATTAATGCCATTGTTACCATTATTATTATTATTTCCAGTTCCTTCCATGGTGGCCTCAGGTACCTCTAAGTCTTCTACCTCAGCTTCCTCTTTCTTAAGATTACCTTTGGGATTCACTGGAGGCGGTATGTCACCGACCAAAGCTAACTCTCATTATTGTCATTCCCTTCTCAAAGTCCTTTCTAATTCTGGGTCGTAGGGAAGTGTGCCTGAGGAGTTAGCTCTGGTCATACAAGTACTTGAGATATAACACCAAGAATAATCGAAAATTAAACAAACAAGAAAATAAAAAGGCTAAATCAATAGTTTTGGTTTTATTGCTAGTGTTGATTGTATTGAACCACACATAATCTCCAGTAACGGTGCCAAAAACTTGATGTGTTCTACTTGCAACACCCGCAAGTGCACAGGGTCGTATCATGTAATATAACCGGTGAGTCCTTACATCATTCTCTCAAAGGATTGTAGGGATACAATTGCTCAAGCACTATCTCAATCGCCTTGACTATTGTTTAGCTCACAATTAATGGTTTTGATTAATGATTAAAACTAAATTAAACTTAAAACTTAAATTAACTAACTTGACAATTTAACGAAAAGCTAACACAAGAATAAGATTCAAGAGAAGAAACATCTACCTAGACTTCAAACTCGTATTTGACTATACTGCATAGGCCATCAATAACTTAATGAGAATTCAAAGCATACTTCAAGTGGGTTTTCATAAACAAATAGGTTTGAATCCTTCTCAAGCAAGCAAACCCTTAATTCCTAAGTAAAGGTTGGGAATCTCTTCTCACAACCAATCAATTAAGAAAAGCATTAAGAATCTGTGAAAATAAATATAAACCGTAGGCATCTATACCTCTATCTCTAGCAAGCATAATAGACCTAATTGATTTTGAGTGTTCAAAACCTTAACTTTCTATCTCTAGCAAAGAATAGGCAACGACATTCTTCAATAAGTGTGCAATCAAAGATGAAAAGTGTAGAAAATATAAATCAAAATCAATACTTGATGAAAACTTCAAACAATCATTGAGAAAATAGTTAATTAATCCATACAGATGTTAAGTGCTCTTCTAATCTAGATAGACTAAAAGTATTTAACTCATAACAATAAGATTACAACACAAAATAATAGAAGAAGAGAAAAGAGTTAAGAAATCCATATGGATTCTTAACATCTATAAGCAAACCCTAAATACCCTTATTGAATCTTGAGTTGGATCTTAATCTTGAAGTATAAATCTTCCTTTAATTTTGTTCCTTGATGAGTTTTTCTCATAAACTTAGCTCTCATAGGATTTTGAACTAAGAAACTTTAAAACTGGTAAAAGATCCCTAATTTTCTCTACTCTCTGCTATTTATAATACTGGAGTCTGTGTGGTCATGGTCTCTGGTCATGGCCGTGACTCAAGATGTGACAAATGACCAAGTTGTTTTCTTCTCAATACAGTAGCTAAATCGTATATCACGGCCTCTGGTCACGGTCGTGACCAGACAAACAGCTACTGCCTCAAATTTGCCTTGTCCTCCTTTATACAGAAACCTTCTTGGTAATCAAGAGCTCTGATCACGGCCGTGACTGCCCTTGATGCCATGTTCTAGCTTGTTACTCCATTCGCGCACCAAATTCGATGTTTTTACTTCGCTTAGCTCTGGATTGATATTTGGGCCTAAAAACGCTAAAAAACATTAAAATAAGCAAATCAAACACAATTTGAAATAGATAATGGCCAAGAAATGAAGCAAAAATTAGTTACATATGGCCATTATCAAAACCCATCGATCAAGTATTTTAGGTCAAAATTGGGTTTTTTTTTAGAGAAA
>CAOJBK012002480.1:0-19043 GCA_948294925.1 Codiaeum variegatum
CTCTAGGGCATACACTGTTAACATATATATCGCTTCTCTTTAATAAAGCTTCTTAAATAGTGAAAAATAAGTCATCTGGATGTGAAAAACCTCAAATCAAGTTCGATTCCAACTCTGATTCGGAAGTCAGCACGACCCCAAATTAATCATGAATGGCCTATGCAGAATTGGTCATGCCCCGAGCGAATTTTTGTGTCGATTTACCCTTGGAGTGCTTCGAAACAGAATTTGGCTCAGGGGAGTGCACGGCCTACTATGCAATCCGCACGGCCCATGCCATTTTCAATTTTCTTCAATTCTTCACAGTGTTTAATACATAAAGATGCACGAACCAGAATTTGTTTTACACGGCCAGTGCACTTTTTAAATCCTTCAATTTCACTAAAATTTTTCCTCCAAATAACTCTGTTGACTCAGGAACTCCATCTTTTGATTAAATAACTCCATTTTTTTAATAAATTCCTGACTTTCTCTAAAAAGCACTTAACAAACACATTAAACTCAATTTTTAGGTAAAAATACACTTAAATGTTAAGGAAAATATATATAAAATTTCATACAAAACCACTACCATGCATTTAAGCTTTTGCTTGTCCTCAAACAAAAATAAAATAATGACAATGATTAGAAAAACTAAACTTTCTTGAATCACACTATGAAAAAACAAGTTTCAATCCTTCTCATTCAATTACTTATTCAGATTGATGTCAAATTTTCACACCTAGATAACCAAATGTTAAACCTAGAACTCGATTTCAATAATTTTATTGGTTTTATAGCATAATCAATCATTAAAAATTTAAGCTAAATGAACGAGCAAAACTTTTTTTCATGCAAAATAAACTAAAATTTAGGTTAGTAATATGTTCACACTTAAGAATTAACTCAATCTTTTTCACAATAACACACATATCATGCAAATTAATACTTTAAACACATGCATTTTTACTCTTTTTTTTCACATCAAAGAGCTCGACTTAACTGATTTCGTCAGAAGTCTTTTGATGTGAAGGTAAACACGTTGGTACCAACCCTCAGTTACTTAGCTTATCACTTACATCAGCCGGCTACTAGTACTATTCATAATTCATTTAGATTTTTTCACTTTGCACAAAACAGGAACCAGCGGAATATGGATTAATTTTCAAAGCTTCTTATTTAAAAAAAAAAAACTTTTAAAGTGTAATTTTCAATTTATTCATAATCAATGCAAGTTACACCAAAAAGACTTTGTTAAAACCCAAGATTACTTAAGATTTTTCACCAAAACTCTCAGTTTTGCAACAATCCAATCTATATGCTCAAACTTTTAAGAAAAAATTTAACTTAAAACTTTTTACTTTTGTGTTCTAAACTCAAAATCTAGCAACTAAACAAAAAAAAATTAACACATTATTCTAAACAAATAACTAGAATTTGAAAATTTTAACTATGAAATTCACAGCTCAATCAAGATTATTAAGTCATCGCATCATATTCAAAACTTATTTCGCTTGAGATTAATTAAAAAGTAAAGCATAAATCAAGTTTTTTTTAAGTACTACACCACTACCACCACCACTTAAGATATACAGTATCCTTAATGTGTTAAAGTTGAAAAGAAAAAATAAAAGGGAAAGGGAAAAGAAAAACTTGCCCAAACTACCATTGGAGTCACCAAACAGTAAAAGTAAAGAACGAGGCTCCAATATTGAGCCTTGTAACCTTCTCTATACACTGAATCAAAAAGAAAGAACTCGATAGGCATAATGCATTATGTACATCCAAAATATATCCCAAAGAGAATTAAAAACTGAAAAAAAGAAAATAAAATAGAAAAAAATAAAAAGAAACAGTACCAAAATAAGAAAAAGAAAAGAAATAAAATCATAGTTCCGACAAAGTAAAGCAAGGATGTAATCATCACTCCACATCAAAAGAAATCTCCTCAACATCATCGTCATCGGAGATATCAGATGACTGATCATTCTCCTCAGACTCAGTATTCGAGTAAAGCTTATATTTATTATCCGATTTGGAAGGAGGTCGAGATGGTTGATAATTGTTGCTAGACCAAAACTTGACACTTTCACTAATCAATCAATCAATACAATCTTGGTTTCTTCTCACCAAACGAATGATGTGCCCATGGTCTTCATGCCCATGGTACCCTTAGCTCTCAATATGACATACTTGATGCTCTAGAGGCGTCAACTTAGACTCCTTCAATCAAAATAGTCAATTTGACGCCCTTCGATAAATGATAGAGGTTTAGTGGAGGTAGTTGTGAACTAGGAGTAGGTCCAACTCCATGTGAGGTGTTAGAGCCAGCCATAAAGGTATTTGGTTCAGCCAAAGTACTAGAATTAACAGCAGTAGTAAAAGAAGATGGAATATAAGAAGTAGAAGAAGGTGGTACCTGAGGTATAGGCTCATAAATGAATGAAGGTGGTGGTTGAGGCTTCGATTTTGCATAATCAGTGTAAAATTGCCTTAGTTTCTCAATGTCCATGAAAATCGGGTTCCCTTATAAGGTCAAACTACCTTGGGGCTTAACGTTAAAGCCCATATTAGCCACCCCATATGACGCATAAGCACCTCCAGCTAGAAATATGTCCTTCATCATAGCTTTATTCATAAAATAATTCAATAAAAAATAAGCCACATTCAATAAATTACCTTCTCTCATAATTCAAGAATTAGCCAATCATCGGTTAACATGTGGCCCATACTACTATGCCTAGCTGTGATGGTATGGGATAAAAGATTGTGCATAACCCTCATGTAAAAGTCTTTAAAAGCCGTAGCTTTCACTCAGCTCGCATGAAACCTAGAATTTATTCCTGTGTGTTTCTTCCACCATTCATTCCTTTGTTAAATACTATCCCAATTAGTAATCGACTTTCGATAAAAACTGGAGAGTTAAGCTCCTCTTGAGTGTATAGCTCAAATGACTTTGCAACTTCCTCAATCGTAGTCCAATAAGTATGCCTATTAATCCAAAATTCTACATATTTATTGATATTATACTTCTTACCCTGATACTGCAAACTGTAATAGAACTCCAAAGTAAGCTCTCTATAAATATTGTCACTGATATTGAAGAGATTTTACCACCCCAGAAGAATCGTAAACTATCTCAACTCCCCATGGAGTGGAGTCCCCTCTAAGCTCATCCAATCTATATGCCAATAAGGAAGGAATGGCTAATTTTCCAAGTACTAGAACATTAGTTGACTCTCATGATCATAAAATCTCAAATTTTGGTGTCTCACCATGAAAGCATCATTAATGGGCCTCGAAGGCATAAGTGGAACTGGTTGATGTGCCTCCCTAGACATATTTGGTCATTTCTTTTTCTTGGACTTTATAATGGATTTTCCTTTACAATCTTTTTCCATCTGTTAATAATCATTCAAAGCAAAATACAACCAATCCATATTGCAATTTCACAATTTAGTGTCTAACTTAACCCATATAATCAATTCTAAGCAAAAGTCAATCCTAACCATATGTTAATGCAAAATTTCAAACAAAAAAACTTTAATATACCATTTAAGCACAAATTCAATGATCAAAGTATATAAATTTTGCTCAAAACTTCATAGTGACATTATATCGAACACATTGTGGGCATTATGATTAGGCAAAGGTTAAGCATCAATTTCATGTTCTTTCAACCTCTATATCATCAAATCAATCAAATAAGCCCAAAAAATCATAATAATTCTCAATTTAATTGAAAGTCCCAAAGATTAGAAACATGTCACGATATAGAAAACTAGGGTTCAAAGCAAGATTATTCAATTAAAGAAAAATCCCTAATTCTATATGTCCATATGAATAAAAATGAATTGAAAACAATTATTCATGCTCAATTATTCATTATATATTTCAATCCTCATCCTATTTTATGTTTCTAAGCCAAAGAAATTAAAAATTGGATGTGAAACACTTCCTTGTGATTTTTTGATCAAAATTTATGAAACTGGATGAAAATGCAAGAAAAATATGATATCCACTCTTTTGAAATCAATAAAATTTGGAATGGGGGAAGAAAATAATAATTTTAATTGATTTTAATTCTCAAATTTGGGGAGAAATAGTGACATAAAACATGGTTGTATGCCTTAGAGCTTGTACATTAGATATATATTTATAATCTTAATCCAATAATGGCATTTAATAAATATGTTTTCAATTAAATTATTTCCTTCATTTTAATGTTTAACATATATGTGTTCCATAAGTCATATGTAAGAGAATCTATTCTCAAAGATTTTGGGAATATAGAGATAGATTCTCTTGGTCATAGACTTTAAAGTAAGTTCACAATTATAGGATGGAACATCATTAATCCAGAAAGACTATCAACTCTATTGTCATCCATGATAAGTATGAGATACTTGTTGGTATGGATGTAATAAGTCTCATGCTATAGATATGTGAGGTTGTGATAACACATAGACATACTCATGAGGTGATAAAGTCAAATAAGTGACATTAAATGATAGATACTTGGGTTTAATCCACTAGTCAATATCTTATCATCTAGATCATAGTTATGCATATAATCCTTAGAGTTGAGGTGACATATTATCTAGCATATTAGTGGCTATGGTTTGTTACTACTTAAATACCAATGCTATCTAAGTATTAGCATATGGCAGGTGGTGGCCATAATCAGTGATATGTTAAGATAAGTGTTCTTCAAGAAAGGATTCATTAACGTGGGTAAATAAGGAAGGAATCCTATGACTTCTGGCTATTCTTGATACTTAAATCCATGGCCAAGGTAGCAAAGATTCACTAGAAAGAGTTTCTATTAAGAATCGGTTTATCAAGAATTAGAACTGGATAGAAGTCATATGATATAGCATATAGGGTTTGTCTTTTCCATAACCCTAGCTGAGATCTGGAATCTGTAATGAAGGGATTTGAATGCACGGTAATTATGATCAAGAGGTCTATGCAATGTCAAGGATACAATCGTTGACATTCATTTCTAATTAGGTAGTCATGATATGTTATGCTAGACATCACTCATGACTTATGGGACTAAGTGTGGATTGTGGATTACACATTTGGTGGGAAGAAAAGTGCTTTCCTTATCCCATTGCTAATTAGAACATAAACCTAATAAGTCACACATCATAAAGTTATTCCCATGGCTTGGAATTAAATCATATTGATAATTTCTTAAAGAGTTTAATTAATTATTAATAATGATCAAATTAGACTTGTAATTAAATTTACAAAGACCCTAGCATGTCTTGAAGTCTAATTCATAAAAGGATTAATTCAATTATGTCATAGTTTGTATGAGATACAAATGGGCATGAATAAATTGAAATGGATTTGGACAAACAACTATTAACTCATATGAGATGTGATTAATTAAGGACTAAAGTCATTCCTACTAATCACTTTAATCTAGTTGACTAATTGACTAGTCAATTAAACACTAGAATAAATAATCTATCTTCCTAAGACACTTTTCCTTAATTTAAGGAATAATTTGTTAGAGAAGTATGGGTATAAGTGAATTTGGTTATCATATATTTCCCTAACATAAGTTTGAGGGAAACTATTCATCATCTTCCACCTTAGTATTTTCTCCCAAGTGTTAGAGAGAGAAACCTTAGTTCAAAAGAGAGAAAGTTTCCAACATCACACCAAGTTAGAGAGAGGGAGTTTATTTTTGAAGAGGAGTTCTTCAATCATAATATCTTCTTCTAATCTTTGTGAAGGAGTGGGTGGTGAGGTTTAAGTCCAAATTCAATCCCCATCTCAAGTTCTTTAAGTAGAGAAGCAAGAACCATAAGCTTGGGCAACCATAGAGAGTCGATTCGGGTTTCTCGAAGAGCAAAAGAGATCAAGCCTTAGGAGAGCTTCGATGTGATTCAAGTTATAGGCTTCACACTTGAGGAACTTAACGAATGAGAGAGTTAAGGTATTTCATAGTCTTAGTCCCTTTTTTTTGTGACTATTGTGTTTTGCACAATAATTGGTATGTGTACACTTGGTTAAAGTCATGGGTCCAACATTTAGGTTAGATGTTTTTAAGGAGTTTAATGAAAAACTAAACCATCCATGTTAAAATTATTTTAGCATGGAATTCATTTTTACAAAAGTTTTGAAAATCACCTATTTTTAGCTTCCGCTGCGCAACTCATGATTTTTCCTTCAAGTGGTATCGGAGCCACCCAATTAATTATACAAAATCATGGTTATGTTGTTATGTTTATTAGAGAAAAATGCTATGAAAAATGTTTAAAAACCATGCATCATGACCCGTGAGACAGACCGTGTGAAATGGTGTTACATTGCTTAGAGAAGTACTAGCTTCTCATGGCCTCTGTCATGACTCTTTACACTGCCCGTGAGAAGATGTATCATTAGAAAGTGAGGATAGTAGCTTCTTATGACCTCTGTCATGGCCCGTAATAGAACCCATGAGAAGAAGTCTATTTCTCACGGCCTCTGTCATGGCTCGTGACACTGCATGTGAGAGTAAATTGCCTAATGATCAAGTCTCAAAGAATTTAAGATTTGTTTTAAGCCTTCAAGTAATGTTTCTAATGAACATAATTAGACTTCAAAGAATATTTTAAGTTGTTAAAATCATGAATATGAGATATTCAAAGTTTGGAAGAATTCCAAAAGGTTGAAGTACCTAAAAATATACCTAATGTATAAGAGTTATATATTGTTATTATGTATTTGTCTTGGTATGAATGGATGATCATGGACTTTTAACTTAACAAATGACTTTGTGGGGCTATAATATTCTTTTATTATATAAGGGTTTGTAATTAATTGGTAATTACTAGATTAGGTTTTCAAGTTCATTGAGCCTGCGAGCTATCAGATTTTGTAATCTCGCCTTGGTGTGCTAAGGATACTTGATGTACATAAGAGTTATGTAGATGTAAGAGTAAGATAAGGGTTCGACCCATTTAGATTCCTAGTGGGAGCATGAAGACTAGAGTAGTCATGAATGCTTATAATTTAATAACCTAATAACACTACTCATTCCTCATGGCTAGAAATTAAGGCCTTAAGTCCATGATCATGCATGTGTTCTATTTATTGTCAATTTTATAGATATATAAGAGTTATATATGATGCATGAGATGTATATTAAAATGGATAATGTTCAAAGTGAGACCTAAATTAATAAGGCCTAAAAATCTTCCAATTTAAATGTTAAGTTATGGCTCTCCATTGGAACAATGAATCTTGGAAATTATTTCCTTGAATTCATTGTATAACATGAGATATTGTGAGTATGAGATACATTGCATGGCAAGAATAGCAATGCATACCAGAGTTATACGATGTTTAAATCTCCATACTTGCTGGTCCAATGTGCTTAATTCAACTAATATGAAAGGCCAAGAATGGCAATGTGTACCTAAGGCTGGAAGTATTATGAGCCAATAAATTGAATCTCATGAGAGTTGTGATGAGCAAGAGTTGCTCACTTGTAAAAAATTGAGTCCTTAGAAAGAGAATGAGTATCTTGCATGATTTGATGAACAAGAGTTATTCATTTGCAAGATTTCAATCGAACCACTAGAGATTCACCCCAATGGAATCTATATTTCCTATGTGGAAGTGTAAGATTCACCAAATTAGTAGGAGTACCATTTTGATTAAAAACCAAATCAATATGGTGAATACACTTGATATATAACTAGTACTAATTACAATCTTATTATTTTCTGCTATTAAGTCTGATAATATGTGTTCATCCTACCCAATAGTGTGTATTTTACATGAAAATAAGCTTGTTGGTGATAATTATATGGATTGATTAAGAAACCTAAAGCTTGTGCACTCTTATGAGAAAACCATGTATGTGATTGATAAACCGTTATCTGGTCCTTTGCCTCCATAGGCTTTGGATGAGGAACGAGTCACTTGGAAGAACTAGCATGACTATCACTTATCGATATGGTGTATTTTGCTCACATCCATGTCTAAGGAGTTGCATAAGCAACACGAGCACATGGCTAAGGTCTCGGACATACTCACTCACCTTTAAGAACTTTATGGTGAAATGAATAGGTCCACTAGTTATGAGATATCTAGGGAATTATTTTGGGCTAAGATGTAAAAGGGAGAGGAGGTTGGGCCATATGTGTACAAGATGATTCGTTTCATTGAGTCATAGGAGAATCTTAATTTCTCCATGGATGGCAACCCCCAGATGGATTTGATCTTTCAATCTCTCCCACCTTCATTCAATAATTTCATTATGAATTTTCTTATGAAAAAAATTGAATGTACACTTTCCAAGTTACACGCGAGTTTGGTGAATACCGAAAAAGACATAGGTGGATCTAAAGGGAAAGGAGCCATTCTTGTTGTTTCTTCTTCTATTAGTGGGACCAAGAAGAGGAAGAACAATAAGAAGAAGGCTATCACTCTTAACACCATAGGTGGCATTACCAAAGACAAGTCCACTGGTGAAGCTTTGGAAGGCAAAGGAAAGTGTTTCCATTACGATGAGGTGGGGCATTAGAAGAGAAATTGTCCTAGGTTCTTAGAGAGCCAAAAGAAGAACAAGAAGAAAAAGGGTAAGAAAAAGATTTTTTCTTATGAAGCATCTTTTAATTGTTCTAATTCTAATTCTAGTTCTAATGTAAAATTTAGTTCATCACTTTTTTGGATACTTGATAATGGTGCAAGTTCTCACATTTGTACTTCTATGTAGGCAATGACAAGTAAGAGAAGCTTGGACAAGGATTAAGTGGTCTTAAAGATAGTCAATGGTGCAAGTGTTGCAACCAAGGCCATTATGACTACTTCTATTGATCTTAGAGATCATGTTTTGTTGTTGAAAGACACTTTATATGTACCTAGTGCTTTCATGAACATTATTTTTGTTAATTGTTTAACTAAGCTTGGTTATGTGCTCTTATTTAGAGATAATGTTTGTGAAATCTATTTTGAAAATAGAATTGTTGGCATGGGTTATGTTTTAAATGGTCTTTATTATCTTGATAATGGCAATAACAAAACTTATCCAAGTGCAACTCATTTTAATGCCATGATTGAATATAGCTCTAAGTCAAGATTAATTTGGCATCTTAGACATGGACATATATCTGAGGAAATGATTCTAAAGTTGAAGAAAATGGGGATCCTAGACAATATGGGAAGTGAACCTACCCTAACTTATTAGTCTTGTATCCAAGGAAAGATGAGTAGGTCTAGATTTGTGGGATAAAGAGAAATAGCCAAAGAAATTTTAGATATCATACATAGTGATGTATGTGGATCATTTTATCAAATGGCTAGAGGAGGATATTTATACTTCATTACATTCACTGATGATCTTTCGAGATTAGTGTATATGTATTTAATGAAGAATAAATATAAATATTTTGAAAAGTTTAAAGAATTCATGCAAGAAGTTGAGAAACAATCCAGAAAGAGTATCAAGACTCGTCAATCAAATTGAGGAGGTGAGTACTTGACTATGGATTTTAATGATTTCTTGAACGATCATGGCATTATATCGTAGTTGACTCCTTCCGACACGTCACAATTAAATGGTGTTTTCGAAAGGAGAAATCATACCCTATTAGATATGGTGCGATCTATGATGAGCTACATTGACCTCCCTATCTTTTTATAGGGATTTACACTCAAAATGGCTTCTTACATCCTTAATAGAGTCCCTTCCAAATCTATTCTGACTACACCATATGAAATATGGTATGGTAAAAAACCAAGTCTTAAGCACATTAAGATTTGGAGGGGTCCAACACACATTAAAAGGTTTAGAATAGATAAGTTAAAAGAGAGGTCTATTAAAGGAAGATTTGTTAGATATCCTAAAGGTGGTTTAGGATACTCCTTTTATCTCCCAACTGAGCAAACAATCATTGTTAGTTGGGATGCCATTTTTCTTGAGAAAGAGTTTCTTCAAGAAGGTGGCAAAGGAAGGTAGATAATCTTAGATGAAGTTCTATCTGAAGAAATCCAACAAACCAATCAAATGGAAATTGATCAACCCAATGAGCTTAATCCGATCGATAATATATCCACACAAGTTCCTCAAAGGTCTAGTAGAGTATCTTATCCTTCGGAGAGATACATAATTCTTCATAGTAATGTACAAGGGTTGTGCATTGATCGTGAAGTTCATTAAGTTGTTAATCCTACTATATATAAGGAGGCTATATCAGATATAGAGTCTTCTCAGTGGCTAGAGGTTATGAAAGTTGAATGCCATATATGTGAACAAAGTCTGAGATCTTATTAATCCAATGGAGGGCGTAATACCCATAGGGAAAAAATGGGTCTCCAAGTGAAATATTAGCACAGATGGAAGTATGGAAACACTTAAAGGTAGGCTTATAGGGAAAGGGTTTTTCCAAAAAGAAAGGGTTGACTATATGGAAACCTTTTCTCCTGTATCCATGCTTAAATGCATTTAGATTTTATTAGCGATAGTGGCACACAATGATTATGAGGTTTGGAAAATGGAAGTCAAAATTGCTTTTCTTAATGGACACATTGAGGAAGTCATTTTCATGGAGTAACCCAAGGTTTTGAATCCAAGGATTATTCTAAAGTGTGTAAGCATAAGAGATCCATTTATGGTCTTAAGCAAGCTTCAAGGAGTTGGAATCATCATTTTAAAGAGGTAATTAAATCATTCAATTTCATTAAAAATGGATATGAACCTTGTGTGTACAAGAAGGTTAGTGGGAGCACACTTACATTTCTTGTACTCTATATGGATGACATTATATTGATTAGAAATGATTTAGGAGTGCTCTCTAGTGTAAAACTATAGTGATCCGCTAACTTATCCATGAAGGACTTAGGAGAAGCCACTTTTGTTCTTGGTTTACGCATCTATAAAGATAGAATGAAGAAAACACTAAGGCTTTCCCAAAGTCAGTACTTGGAAAAGGTGTTGAAGAAATTCAACATGCTGGGTTCCAAGAAGGGATTGTTACAAGTATGGCATGATATCCACCTTTCTAAGAAGATGTCTCCACAGACATCTAAAGAAAGGGAAAACATGGCCAATGTTCCATATGCTTTGGCAATTGGAAGCTTAATGTATGCAATGTTGTGTACTAAGTCGGATATCACGTAAGTTATTAGTATGACTAGTAGGTTTCATTCCAATCCTAATCCAAATCACTAAACCATGGTCAAAGCTATCTTGATGTATTTGAGAAGGACTAAGGATTTAGTTTTGACTTATAGAGGAGGTTACTTAAGGTAGATGGTTTTATAGAATCTGATTTTCAGTCAGATGTCGATAATAAAAAGTCTATCTTAGGCTTTATCTTCATCTATAATGGAGGAGCAGTTTGGTAGAAGAGTTCTAAGTAATCAACCAATGCAAACTCCACTACAGAGGCCGAATACATTGCTACATTAGATGCTACAAAAGAAGCTGTTTGGATTTGAAAGTTCGTAACAGAACTGGAAGTGTTTCCTTCTATTCAATCGTCGGTTCCTCTCTACGGTGATAACAATGGATTAATTACTCAGGCAAAAGAACCCATGTCTCACCAGAAATCTAAACATATAGAAAGGCACTATCATATTATCAAAGAGATCACTAGGAGAGGTGATGTAGCCATGTAGAAAATAGCATCAGTTGAGAACGCAACAGATCCCTCGACTAAAGTCATGAGTAAAAAATAGTTAGATTATCATCTCAAAAGGATGGGTTTTAGATACTGTGTAGTTGGCTCTAGATTAGCTCTAGTGCAAGTGGGAGATTGTTAGGGTTATATGCCTTAGAGTTTGTACATTGTATATATATTTGTAATCTTAATCCAATAATGACATTTAATATATATGCTTTCATTTAAATGATTTCCTTCATTTTATTGTTTAATATATATATGTTCCATAAGTCATATGTAAGAGAATTTATTCTCAAAGAGTTTGGGAATATGGAGGCAGATTCTTTTTATCATAGACTTTAAAGTAAGTTCAGAGTCATAAGATTATTGGTAGGAACGTCAATAATTTGAAAAGACTATCACGTCTATTTTCATCCATGATAAGTATAAGTTACTTATTGGTATGGAGGTAGTAAGTCTCATGCTACAGATATGTATTATCATGACAACACATGGACATACTTATGAGTTGAGTAAGTCGAATAAGAGGCACTAGATGATAAATACATGGGTTTAATCCATTAGTCAATATCTTATCATCTAGATCGCAGTTGTTTATATAATCCTTAGACTTAAGGTTACATGTTATCTAGCATATTGGTGACTATGTTGTGTTACTACTTACATACCGATGCTATCTAAGTATTGGCATACGGCATGTAGTGTCCATAATAAGTGATATGTTGAGATAAGTGATCTCTAAGAAAGGATTCATTAACTTGGGTAAACAATGAAGGAATCCTATGACTTCTGGTTATTCTCGATACTTAAATCCATGGCCAAGGTAGTAAAGATTCACTAGAAAGAGTTTCTAGTAATAATCAGTTTACCGAGAATTAGAATCGATTAAAGTCATATGATATGGCATATAGGGTTTGACTATTCCATGACCCTAGCTGAGATCGAGAATTTGTAATGAAGGGATTTGAGTGCACCATAATTATGATCAATCGGTCCATGTAATGTTAAGGATAAGATCGCATACATTCATTTCTATTTAGGTAGTCATGATCGTTATGCTAGACACCACTCACGATTTATGGGACTAAGTGTGGATTGTGGATTACACACTTGGTGGGAAGAAAGGAGTTTTCTTTATTCCATTGTTAATTAGAACATGAACCTAGTAAGTCACACAGCATAAAGCTATTCCTATGGCTTGGAATTAAATCATATTGATAATTGATTAAAGAGTTTAATTAATTATTAATAATGATCGAATTAGACTTGTAATTAAATTTACAAAGACCCTAGCATGTCTTGAAGTCTAATTCATAAAAGAATTAATTCAATTATGTCATAGTTTGTATGAGATACAAATAGGAATGACTAAATTGAAATGGATTTGGACAAATAACTATTAACTCACATGAGATGTGATTAATTAGGGACTAAAGTGATTCCTACTAATTACTTTAATCTAGTTGACTAATTGACTAGTCCATTAAACACTAGAATAAACAATCTATCTTCCTAAGACACTTTTCCTTATTTTAAGGAATAATTTTTTAGAGAAGCATGGGTATAAGTGAATTCGGCTATCATCTATTTCCCTAACATAAGTTTGAGGGAAACTATTCATCATCTTCCACCTTAGTATTTTCTCCTAAGTGTTAGAGAGAGAAACCTTAGTTCAAAAGAGAGAAAGTTTCCAACATCACACCAAGTTAGAGAGAGGGGGTTTATTTTTAAAGAAGAGTTCTTAAACCATAATATCTTCTTCTAATCTTTGTAAAGGAGTGTGTGGTGGCGTTTAAGTCCAAATTCAATCCCTATCTCAAGTTCTTCAAGTAGAGGAGTAAGAATCACAAGCTTGGGAAACCAAAGAGAGTTAGTTCAGGTTTCTCGAAGAGGAAAGGAGATAAATCCTTAGGAGAGCTTCGGTGTGAGTCAAGTTAGAGGCTTCGCACTTGAAGAGCTTAACGAAGGAGAGAGTTAAGGTATTTCATACTTTTAATCCCTTCTTTGTGACTATTATGTTTTCCATAATAATTGGAATGTATATCATTGGTTAAAGTCATGGGTCCAAAATTTAGGTTTATATGTTGATTAAAAAGTTTAATGAAAAACTAAACCATCCATGCTAAAAGTGTTTTAGCATGGAATTCATTTTTATAAAAGTTTTGAAAACTACTGATTTTTAGCTTCCATTGCGCAACTTGTGATTTTTCCTTCATTCGTGCATTTTCCTGTTTGAATTTTAGCTTAGCCATTCTTAATCCAATAATATGCACGGGTCTATGGAAAACCCCATGCCTTGTGCAATCTATCCCGTGCAGATTACTATTTCTCAAGATTTTTCACTTACCTCTAAAACAGAAAAAGCACAAGGGTCTTGAAGTATTTGGCACGGCCTGTGCCTTTTGATTATCTCTAACTCAATTAAAGGAAAAGTCTCAGCTTTAGCTTGAGGTTTTGGTACCATAATGTTTTGAACAACACAATTCTTAAAAGAAACATTATTAACCATATCAATTTTATCATTTAAATGTTTGGGGTCAACAATGGTTTCACATGATTTAACCTCTTATTGCGTAATGGCATGTGCATGTTTCTTTGGTAATTAAAACACAATATGATCATTACCCACTCTTAGGGTCAATTTTCCCTCATAAACATCATTGATGGCTCTAACAACTGCTAAGAATGGTCTCCTTAAGATAAGTGAATTTTCAACAATTTCATCCATATCAACCACCACAAAATCAACCGGAAAAATAAACTTCCCAACCTTAAATAACACATCCTTAAGTATCCAGTTATGGTGAATAATAGATTTATTAGCTAATTCAATTATGAGATGTCTTGGTTTAGGTTCTCCTAAACCTAAGGCCTTAAACACTTTTAGGATTATAACACTAACACTTGCCCCTAAATCAATTAATATCTTCTCAATATTTAAATTACCTAAGAGACATGGAAAAGTAAAACTCCCTAGATAGTTTAGCTTTTGAGGTAGCTTAGTAATATTGCAAAAGATCTCCTCAGATAGTTGCACCATAGACACCTCCTCCAACTTCTCTGTCTTCTTAAATAACTCTTCCAAAGTTTTCACATACTTTGGAATCTTCATCAAAGATTTAACAAAAGTCATATTCATATGTAATTTCTTAAAAAGATCAAGAATCTTACCTAGCTTGGTGTCCAACTTCTTTTGCATTAGACATGCGGGAAACAGAATAGGCAGTCAATATGGATCAGCTGCCTTGTGAAGATTGGAAGGAGTTGGTTTCTCCTTCTCTTCCTCAACCAAAGTTTCTACTTTCTCCACCTTAGTATGTTCCTTTTCTTGCTCATCCCCACTACCCACATCACAAAGGTTAGAACTAATATTATTATTAACAACCTTACCACTTCTAAGGACTGTGATGGCCTTAGCTTACTCTGGTTGACTAGGAAGGTTTCCTCGTTATTTGTTGTGCATGTGTATTACAATTTGACCCACTTGGGTCTCCACTTTCCTTATTTAAGATTCTATAGAATTAAACCTCCTATTAATTGCCTCTTGAATTTGGGTGCTTACTTCAATAAACTTATTTAGGGTTTCTTCCAAACTCATATTCCTAGGTGTTGATTACAAGAACTATCCCCTTGATATGGCCTCCTTTGCATGACTTGAGACACTTGAGCACTATTGTTTCTCCATCCAAAGTTAGGGTGATTCCTCTAACTAGGATTGTATGAGTTTGAATAAGGGTTATTTTAAGTCCTAGGTTTGAATCCATTAAGTACTTGAGTTTCCTTAAGCTCACTAGGTATAGAATCAAAATTGGAAGGACAAACATTAACACCATAACCATAGAGTCCACAGACCTCACATTCCTCTTGAACATGAACTAGTGTATTCCCTTGCCTTTTCAACAATTCAACTTGGCGAGTCAATATAATAATTTGTTGAACCATGTCTTTGCCATATGAAACCTCATATGAAATATCTCGCCTACCCCTCACATTCTTTTGCTGGGAATTAGTTCCACATGGCTAAAAAAGTCTAAAGCCTCATTAGAGGTTACCCCACTCATAAAACCTTCAGCTGCATTATCAACTATCCCTTGGTTTTAGTAGGTCAGCCCACCATAGAAAAACTAATGTAGTAATTTCAAAGGATAATGATGATGTGGGCATTAGATTTGTAATAACTTGAAGCGTTCCCATGCTTATTGGAAAGACTCTCCTTCCGTTTGAGTAAAACTAGTGATCTTTGTATGCAAGTTAGTTGTCTTTTGGTAGGAGTAAAATTTTTTCATAAATTTAGTGTAAACCTCTTCCCACATAGTCAAAGATTCAGGAGGCAAAGTCATTAAACAAGTTTTCACAGCATCTTTCAAGGTGTAATGAAAACATCTCATCTATAATTGCTCTTCAGTAAGACCCTGAAGAGGAATGGTTTGAATTATAGAATATAAATCCCGTATGAAATTTAGAGGGTCCTCATTATCCATCCTATGGAATGACAGCAGCATGTTATAGTGAATAGATTTCAGCTTATAATTTCTAGAAGTTGTGTCCAAATGGATGCAAGAAGTAGCAGTACCAATAACTGACTTAGCAAATTCTTTCATCAATCTCCTCTCATTAGCCATGATTGTAGGTAGATCTATCTGATTTTTGTCCCTTTGGTTTTATGAATCTACTACCTCAATCTCTTTGTTATCAAAAGGTGGATCTTGAATCTCAAATGGGTCCTCCATGTTGATTTGTCCTCTAGTCTCAACTCCAATCCTATGTATGTTATCAACAAGAGGAATAATATCTCCTTTAAGAGATTTTTTTCACTTCATAAAATATGATAAATAAAATAAAATAAAATAAAAATAGTAAACTAAAAACTAAAGAAAGAAAAAAAGTAATAATGCCTAGTAAAGTTTTTTTTAAGCTCCCCCGGCAATAGCGCCAAAATCTTGTTCACATCAAATTATACTAACAAATAGAGACCACAAGTATACGGGCTATCATAGCATAGGATGAGAACCTAAGGTTGTACTCCCAAGGATCAAGGATTTACTAACCTTTATTATTTTGTTTCTTAATTGTGAAAATAAAACTAAACCAAATTTTGGCTTTGATTAAAAAGTAAATTAAAGTAAAAGCAAGCAAACAATGTGAATACAATGATATGAACACGTCTAGAGAAATTGAGAGCCCATATTCTATCCTTTATGATTTTAAACTATTAATTCTATTACTTAGTTTTAATGATCCAAAGTTCAATACAATAATTCAACTAGAGCTTACCCTAATCTAGCTATCACATTCAAAGAAGTAATATAGAGAAAACATGCATTAATCAAAGGATTAAAACTAAAACTTATGAACCCAATTCGTTTTGGAATCTTAATTGAATAGTTCCAGATTTAGACTTCCACTCTCACTCCATTATCCAAACCCTAATTTAAACTAATTTATGATCTGGTAATCAGTTATTAGAATTAATTTCAATTCAATTAAGTAAAGATTAAACCTAATAATAAAGCTCACAGCAATTTATCATATCAAGACTATTTCATACTTTAATCTCTAGACATAAAGAAATTTAGTTCATGACTGATTTAGAACTCAAAATATTCACAATACTTATAAGAGAAATCATGCTTAATACCTTAATGCAAAGAAAACCCCAAATTAAAGCAATTATGTTAAGAATAAACCTCAATTAATAATAGAAAAATCGAATCTCCTTGGAGAAATTCAATCTTTAACAAGAACTAAAAGAAAACAATAAAAAAAACAGAGAAAATAGAGTATTGACAGTAAAATCCCAAGCAATCTTAAACTAATTCTCTCAAAACTCGTTTAGAATTGCTTAGATGGATGAAATATGATGTGTCTCTATGTATATATCGCTTATTTTTAATAAAGCTCTTTAAATAGTAAAAAATAAGTCATCTGGATGAGAAAACCTCAAAATAAAATCGATTCCAACTCTGATTCAGAAGTCGGTATGACCCCATTTTAATCGCACACGACCCGTGCAGAATTGGTCTTACCCCATGCGGATTTCTGTGTCGACTTACCCTTGGAGTGCTTTGAAATAGAATTTGGCATGCGGGAGCGCACAACCTTCTCTGTAATCCGCATGGCTACTGCCATTTTCAATTTTCTTCAATTCTTCACAATGTTTAATACAGAAAGACGCATGGGACAAAATCTATTTTGCACGGCCCGTGCACTTTTTAAATCCTTCAATTTCACTTTAATTTTTGCTCCAAATAACTATGTTCGCTCATAAACTCCATCTTTTGATTAAATAACTCTATTTTTTGCATAAATTCTTAACTTTCTCTAAAAAGCACTTAACAAACGCATTAAACTCAATTTTTGGGTAAAAATACACTTAAATGTTAAGGAAAATATATAAAATTTCATACAAAACAATCATCATCGCACCATTAGCTCTAACATAGGGAACATACTCATTAAAATGAGGAACCTTCCCCTGAAGGAAGCTCAACCTAGCTGGCATCGAAATGTTCCATCTAGAAGAAGTAGAACAGGAACAAGGCATATAATGGATGGGAGCACGAGATGCCTAGCTACGAGATCGATGCCTAGGTATCATAGAAACACAGCCCTAAGCCATGGAAAGTGGAGGTCTACCCCTCATTAAACGAGTAGTGATAAAGTTTACATAAGAGCCTTTCATAAAGAAATCATTTTTGGATCTCCTAACTCCCTAATGAATGTCATACATCAAGTCCATCGACTCCCTCATAAAGGTGGAAGGATCAGCAGGTACAGCTACCCTCAAGGTCACCTGGACCGCGACTTGCTCCTCCAAAAAGAACTCTCGAATATTAGTAAACCCTAGAAGGATCCGCCTTTTGGTAGTAGAAATTCTTAGAGCAAAGGGCATGATATCTGAAACTAAACCCTCATATCGAAAGGGGGCCCATACCACTTGAAAATATCACCTGTTATCAGAAACCCGTGACATACAAAAAAAGTAAATTTATTTAGAATATACCTCAATGATGGTGGTGAAAGTCTCTCTAAACTTTGAGAAAGAAAAGTTGGCATGTGGTGTTGCCCAAGACTCCTAGCACCACATTCTCCCCCTGGGAAGAAGAAATTATCTTTAGTAACAATAATGGGGGCAATGATAGGAAAAATTAACAAGATTGATGAAATGATCAAGCAAGAAAATAAAAGGGTAATACTGACCTCCAAGACGATCAACGTCACATGGACCCTTGAAACCTAGACATCAGGCCCATCGCCCTATAAGCAGCAACTCTACATTAGTCATCCTGGCCAAGCTAGTCTAAATTCATCAATGAGCCCATGACTTTTAGGTCAACATAACCTCGTTCATTATACAAAAAAATGGTTGACATGATGAACAGTAAACAAGCTCTGACACACTGGTCGAAAGAATAATCAGCCATATTCATAGTC
>CAOJBK012002572.1:0-16426 GCA_948294925.1 Codiaeum variegatum
TATCCGTCCTATCTCAATAACTATCAAGTGCCAAACGAGCTTTCAAACTCACTCCATGAGCATTCAGGTTGAAGATAAACCATAGTACTAAGACATCTACATCTATCTCACCAAATGTGTGTATCCTGAAGGTGCCTCCAAATTAGAAAGGAGGGCCCTTAGAAAACTTGCCAGTGGATACATCCCTAGAGGAGAAATTTTTTACAAGAAAAAAATGAATGGCATTCATCACAGATGTGTCTCAGACAAAGCGGAAAACCATATTATGGAAGAAATCCATGGCAGAACAGAGGGCACAAATATGAATAGATGTGCCTTATCTAAAAAAAATCATGAACCAAGGTTACTACTGGCTCACCATGAATGACGATTGTGCACAATATGCTCAAAAATGCCCAAAATTCCAAGAATATGTAAAGCTCCAGAAGATTCCTTCATCGCTTCTCCATCCAATCTCCACACCATGGTCTTTTGCTTTTTGGGGCATAGATGTCATTAGTAAGATCTCACCCAAGTCATATGCTAGCCAAGAATGCATCATAGATTATTTCACCAAGTGGGTCAAAGCTGCGCCCTATCAAGTACTGGATTCAAAGAAGGTGGCCCAGTTCATCAAAACCAACATCATTTTAAGGTATGGAATCCCACATGAAATCATTTTTGACAACAACTCCCACTTCAAGAAAGAGGTAGACACTCTCCTAAAGAAGGAAAAGATTCAGCATCATAAGTCTTCTCCATATAAACCTCAAACCAATGGCGCAATTGAAGCCCCTAATAAAGCACTAAAAAACATGCTTTCGAAAATGGTCAGAAATCACAGAGGTTGGCACCAACATCTACCAAGTGCCCTCCTTAGGTACCTGTAAGTCAGCTACCAAAGCCACACCATACCCTCTCATCTATGGAATGGAAGCAGTCCTTCCCATAGAGTTGGAAATTCAAACAACCTGAGTTCTCCAAGAAACTCAGATCTCTAAACTCGATTGGTAACATTCCTACTTCAATCAGCTCAATAAAATTGATGAGAAGAGGATGGAATCACTCAGCCATACATAGAACTATCAAATTAGGCTAGCAAAGTATTTTAATAAATGGGTTCAAAGTTGCAATCTTCAAGAAGGTAACTTGGTGCTTAAAGAGATTGGACAGGTTATACAAGACCCTCGTGGAAAATTCAAACCTCTTTGGAGCGGCCCTTATGTTATCAAGAAGACCATGTAAGGAGGAGGCGTCATCCTGATGGACATAGATGGCAATGAGTTCAACCATCCAACCAACCTTGATCAGCTCAGGAAGTACTACATATAATGTTTTTATTATATCAAGCATGCTTTTAGGCATCATTACCAAACAAGAACTACGCGGACCTGAATCTCAAAAATTATCATGTACTTCAATTTTCAAATTATCTTTTGTAAGGAGATACGTAGGAAACCCTCATTAGGTGGGTCCAAATCATTTAATAAAATTCAATGTTTCATTCGGATTCTCATTTGGGCTCTTTAACATTGCATGTAAGAGTTAAAAAAATAAATAAACATAAATTGAAAAAAGATTGAAACCAGCTAAGCTGAAAACCCGAACGGGCGGCTTAGACAAAAATTAGGGTAAAGCCTGCTAGACTGAAAACTGAAAAAGCGGTCTAGGCAACAATTAAGGTAGCTGGCTAAGTTGAAAACAAAAAAAGGGTGGCTTAGGCAAAAATTAGAGCTTAGTAAATAAAACAAAATGTTTATTAAGGTCTTATTCATCTTTTGGAATATGCAAAACAAAGCTTTGAAATAAAAAAATAAAGCATAAATCAAATAAAAGTCTTATTTTTTCTAAAAATCTAGATTCGGGCTCAATCCTTGAATTCAATCAGAATAGTGACTCGTTTGGCTTTCTCCTTTGGCCAACTAGCTTTACTCCACCTTGTGATATACTCTATAGATCTGTCGTAATCATCATAAGGAACTACTTTAGGCCTTGAATAGTCTTTGATCTAATGTGAGAGATTAGCTCTAACCACTCTGTCATTCATAATGGTCACCTTAAACAAAGGGTCATCTGGGGGCACATCCTAATCATATCCAAGTAGATACACATACTTGAAACCTTGGCTCCTTGGAATGTACCACTTAATAGTGTACTAGTCAGGCCTCCACAACAGATTAGAGGAACTTAACTCCAGAAGCCAACTAACCCATTCTTGCTTCGAGCCTAGGCGAAAGACAACTTTCCTAGTGTGGTACCAAACAGTATAATACTCTATTTTATCAGTACCAAGAATGATTCTTAAATGATCCTTCAGCCAAATCTGAAAGGCAAGATGACATAAATTAGAAAACTCCCAAGACATGCTAAAATAGAAAAGCATAAAGGAATCTAAATACCAAGAACAGATGTGGACTGGCAATCTAAGGTTCTCTAGAGCTATAATAATGATCCAAGCTCAGTAGTGTCTTAGCCCAAACCATTCCCATAGTCGACTTACCCTCGCCCACCTGGAGTATCAGCTTAGCTATCTTTGCAACCCCTAAGCCAATTGGGCCCACGAATATATAACCCGTAGTAAGTACGAAAGAATAGGACCTCAATCTCCTAGCCATTCAAATGGAGTTATCCATTTATTCTTCCCAAAACATAATGGCCAACGCAGGTAGGTTGACCAAATCATCCTTCACTAAACCCAACGCAGTATCTGTGCTCAAATCCAAAAGCTTTTTGAATGAGTTGAAATAGCCTACCCGCTCAACTCGAACAACCAAAATAGCCTCGGGATTCATACCTAGTAAAAAAGAAAACTCAAAAGTTGGACACATCTTGTCCATACCATCCCCAAAATGGAACAAATGTTCAACGAGTTCCTAAAACAGTATACATGAATTAAGAAAATCCCAGTCAATTTTCACACCCTTAAGAGTCAGTAAGGTAGACATATTGTATCTCCTAAGGTTAATCCTCAGCACTTTGGTCAATTTCTGATACCATCCAAGCAGTGCGCGGTTGAAAATTTCCAACTCCTACATTTATTGCATTCACATTTAGTAGTCACGTTTGCACGAACGTGATTGCTATGGAGGGCATTTATGAATCCTCATTTTGGCACCATTACATTTGACCCATCAATACAAGCCCAACGTACTTGAACGAACTCAAATTGGACTTCAAATGGGCCTAGAATGCCCCAAAAACTAAATTGGACTGAATCAGATCAGACCCAGAAAATTGGGTGATAATTAGCAAATTATAAATTATTTTACCCTATATTCTAATGAATTTTACTTTTTAAATTGAATTTAATGTGTTTGTTCTAGTGTTTTCAGCCATTTCTAGGTAATTAATAGAATTTCAAAGTTAGGAGGAACTATTTCAAGGTTCGGGCTAAAAGGAAAAGAAAATGCACGAAAACGAAGCAAAAGGTCAAGGCTCATGGCTGCCTCACGGCCTGTGAGATAGCCCGTGATAATTCTTGAAGAATGATAGGTAGTGGTTTGTCATGGCTGGTGGTATGGACCATGACAGAGAGGAATTTGCCTGTGAGACCAGACAGAACAAAGGCACAGAGAAATAGAAACTTCTCACGGGCCTGTCACAGGCTGTGACAAGAAATGTGAGAGCTATCTACTTCTCACCAAAGGCAAAATCACATTGGCTGCAACAAGCAATGGCAAGAGCTGTGAGAGCTGCTAGTGACAAGCACTCTGTCACTTATATAAAGCTAGAAAATTTCAGAATTAGAGAACTCTTGCCTAAATTCACTTGAAATCATTTTAGGGCTTCAAAAACCCTAGAAAAGAGCTAAGAGCCTAAGAAAAAGAGATTAAGGATGGTCTTTGAGGGTGGAGTGTCAATCATCATCCCATATTAGGGCAAGGATAACAAGAATTTGGTGGAAATTTTATTGGTTCTTCATCGGTTCTTTACATTTTTGCACTTTCTTTTATTTTTCTTATTCTTTCGCTTTTACCATGAACTAAATCCACTTGTATACCTAGATTGGATGAATAGTACTCAATTGTATGGATTGATTAACAATTTTTGTCCAATGAATGTTTAGATTTCTCATTAAGTTTGGCTTTTGATTTTTATTTTCTATAAATCAATGACAATAGCATGCTTGTTCTTAGTTTTTGTTGTTTAGGCTTCACTGGAAATAGAAAGTTTAAATTTAGAACATTCAAAAGCTTTTAGGTTTGTTGTGTTTGCTAGAGATAGATGCACACACACCTAAGGTTTTATGTTTTTCATTAATTCTTCATGCTTTTTCTAATTGAATAGGATTAAGAAGAGATTCTCTTCCAATTACTTAGAATTTATGAGTTTAATCACTTGAGAAAGGGTTGAACCTAATTTTGCGAAAAATCCCACTAGATAATTAATTGACATATTCATTAGATTGTTGGTTAAGTGTGCAATTTGAGTTAAGACGAGTCAAAATCTAGGTAGACCCTTCAACCCATCATTAATTTCCAGATTTGATTTTCAATTTCTTTGGAATTGTGCCAAGTTCAAAGTTAGTATTTTAAAGTCTACATTAGTTGAAAATTAGTTTATAAATCCAAAAATTATTGTGAGCTAGACAATAGATTAGGAGAGTGAGTTGGTGCTTGATTGAACAAACCAATGAATCCCTTGGGAGAATGATACTAGGACTTACTGATTTTACTACTTGATATGACCCGTGCACTTGTAGGTGTTGTGGTCGGCGCACATCAATTTTTTTGGCACCGTTGTCGGGGATTTGCTTGCAATTTGGTATGATCAACATTGACAATAAATCCAACACTACTGATTTAGCCTTTATTTTTCTTTGCATTTAATTTTATTTCTTCATTTATCTCATTTTAGGTGATAGTGCATGACCAAAGCTAGCTCATCTCATCTACACCTTTATAACCCTAAAATTCAACAGTTTGGGTGGCAACAAAGTAGTTTAGCTTTAGAAGGGGGGCAATCCAATTCCAGAGGAAGCCGATAATTTATAAGTTCAACAGTTAGAAGAGGGTTCCTTAGAGGTGAATGTAGAAGACCCTAAAATAAAGATGGAGGGAAACTAGGGGTGAAACAATAATGGTGGCAATGGGAATAGAAATTCCATATGAGCTAGAAATGGCAATGGAGCTTGAAATGGGAATGGTAATGATGCTCACGTGCAGAGAACCATGCATCACTTTGCCTGAGCCAATTTGAATGATGTTTCCGGTCCAATTAGAAGGCCACCGGTGGACTCCAACAACTTTGAGATTAAGTCAGCCATAATCCAAAAGATCCAAAACTCTTATCAATACAGAGGATTAGCTCATGAGAATCCGCACACTCATTTGGATGAGTTTATAGAAATATGAGATATGTTTAACATGAATAGGGTGTCGGAAGATTCTATTAAGTTGAGGTTGTTCCCTTTTTCCTTTAGGGAAAACCTAAAGAAGTGGTTAAAGTCTTTCCCCGTTGGACATTTCATGACTTGGGGGTAATTGTCGGTGGCTTTTCTCAAGAAACACTTTCCTCCCATGAAAATCGCTATACTCTAATAAGAGATATATTCCTTCTCATAACAGGAGGGGGAGTCTATCTATGAAGGTTGGGAGAGATTTAAGGATTTGCTACTTAAATGTCCTCATCAGTGGTTTGAATTATGACAGCAAGTGGAAAGCTTCACCAATGATCTCAACTATAACAACCGATAACTTTTGTTGGCATCTGAAGGGGGATCATTGGAATCAAAGATGCCAAAAGAGGTATGGGATTTGATTGAGGAGACATCTAGGTCCTACTATTAGTGGTTACCCAACTCACGTGACCAACTAAGGTTAAGGGCACCATGCATTCACTCCGCTGACGCAGTCACATCCTTAGCAGCTCTAGTGGAAGCTTTGAACAAAAGGTTTGATGTGTTTACCTCGGGCACCTCGAGGCAACAAGTGCTGCTTTGTGAGAGTTTTAGTGGTGACCACTAAGTGCAAGAATGAAATATGCTATGTTCTATTGGTTCAAGTGACTCAAGTGGGGGCCAAGTACAAGTTAACTAAATGGGGAATATGTAGAGGGGAGGCCACAACCCTTACTCAAAAATTTGTAGTCCCGGGTGGAGAGATTCCTAAATTTTTCTTGTTGGAACAATGAGTAGAGGTCCTTCACCTAGATTTTAGCCAAGGCCCCCTATGCAACAATAAGCCGCCACCAAAGAAAAGCGACTTGGAAGAGATTTTTGAAAAGATTGTTCAAACTACTATAACAAAATTTCGAGAACAAGATTCCATTAATAGGAACACCCAGGCCTCACTATAAAATTTTAAGTGAGCGGTAGCCAGGTACACTGCCTAGCAACATGGAGGCAAATCCTAGGGCATAGCTTAAAGCTATCACTCTTAGCAGTGGGAAGAACTTGAAAGAGCTTGAAAAAGGGGAGTGTGATAATCCAAGTGGATGGAGTTGAGAAAGAGAATGGGAAATATGGTGATGCAGGTGGAAAAGAGATGGGACAAAAAGAGAAAGTTGAAGAGAATAAGGCGGATAGACCTAAATCCCTAGATCCGAGGTACAAGCCTCGGGTGCCCTATCCGATAAGGCTTAGGCAAAATGCGCTGGATCCTGACCATGGTAAGTTTCTATCACTTTTTATGAAATTACATATTAATATCCCTTTAGTAGAAGCTCTTTTTCAGATGCCAAAGCATGCAAGGTTCTTGAAGGAGTTGCTTGTAAAGAAGGGCAAGCTCGAGGAGGTGCCCATCGTACAACTGTCTGGGGAAAGTTCTACCAATCTCCATAAACTATCGGAGAAGTTGAAAGATCTAGTGAGTTTTACTAACCCTTTACTTTTGGAAATTTACATATTGATAAAGCTTTAGCTAATCTTGGGGAAAATGTGAGTGTGATGCCCTACCAAGTCTTTAAGACTTTGGGATTGGGTAATCCCAAACCAACACACCTAAGCATTCAGTTAGTCGATAAGTCTATCATATACACTAAAGGTATCATAGGGGATGTGTTGGTCAAGATCAGCCACTTCATCTTTCCCATCGATTTCCTTATTGTTGATATGACAGACAATGTTGAAAACTCACTCATACTGGGTAGGACATTCTTGGCCACTGCCCGTGCCATCATTGATGTTCATGAGGTAAAAATAACACTAAGAGTGGCCGATGAAAGCATTGTCTTCCAACTTCCTAGCATCAAAGCAGACACATAGCCCCGTGAACAAGTTAATTTTTACCGTCAGTGACTAAAACTAAAAGCTCAGAGGGGGACTTAAAAGTAAATGATAAAATTGTTGTTGAGTGTGTGCCAAAGCAGGGTAAGGAAATGCCAGAGAGTAAAGAGATGGAGAGAAAGGAACTCTCAGAGTTCAAAGCTATGAAGCCTAAGGGTGGGGCGACAAGGGACATAAGCAAAAATTCAAATAGGAAGCAAGAGGTAAAGCTCAAGCAAGGAGCTAAGGTATTGCTTTCAAAATTCATAATAGAGTCATGTTTAAAGTACTTAAACACAAAACACCATAGAATGATTGAGGTGAAATGTGTTGGTTTTGGAAAAAAAGGGTGCTATAGAGTTTTTGATGCGGCACAGGAGGTGGGGTAACTACCTCACCCAACGTCCTACTAAGATGACAATAAAGAAGTGCTCGATGGGAGGCAACCCACCACTTTAGTGTTTAGTTTATTCCATTTTATGTTTTAGTTGTTTTCATTTGAGTTATCAGAGATATAACAATTTTCACACTAGATTTAGAGGTTTTTGCAGGTGTTACAGGTTGCATTCAGCAGAAAAGGTGAGTGGTTTGAGTCATGGAATGTCCCAAAAACCCATGGTTCGAACCAAGGTAATCATATTGGTGAAAAGGAGTAAAAATCTCATTCCAGTAGCCTGTCATGGTCCCCCTCACAGGCCGTGACAGCGATCGTGAAATAGGGTTGCAAAACTAGAAATTTTTTAATAGTCTAGTAGCTTCTCACGGGCTCCATCATAGGCCATGACAGGGACCTTGAGAGCTCTCTGGACTAGTTATTAAAGGAAGCATTGGCAAGTCTAACAGAAGGAGGGAGACTGTGGCATTTTTGAAAACCAGTCGAGTAGCTTTTCACGGGCTCTGTCACGGCCATGACAGGGATCATGAGAGCTCTCTAGAATAGGTATTAAAGGCCAACATGGGCAAGTCTCATAGGAAGAGGCAGGCTATGGCAATTGTTTGAAAGATGGTACACAAGCCTCTCATGGGCGGTGTTACTGCCCATGACAGGGACTGTGAGAGCCATTTGTACTGAATAAAAAGGAGGCTATCAATTTCATGTTTTAAACTTATTTTTAAGCCCCAAACAGAGTCAGTTGTGCCTCCCTACTCCAGTTTCTACAATTACCCTTTCTAAAACACCGTAATATCTCTCTCAAGCTCTCTTTTTCTCTCTGTAAACTCTTTATTTAGTTTCTTAGTTTTCCTCATTTTTATGCTAGTTTAGCTATTTCTTTTTTATTTTATTTTATTTGATTTTGGGATAATTGTATATTTTTTTTTACGGTTTGGTTGTTAAACCAACAAGTCTAACCTTGATATGTAGCTTAATTCCTAAACTTTATGGCTCGGACTATTATTTTGGAAGGTTGGACACATTCTATTTCAGGGCAATATTTTCTTTTCCCCGCTTTTGTTTTTATTTTTACACAAATTGAGGGCAATGTGTGGTTTAAATGTGTGTGTGTAGGGGGGGAGGACAATCTATTGCTTGTATGCATGGTTGTATGATGAGTTAATTATCGTTATACATGAATGTTTGAAACATGTATGGTAGACTAAGCACAACATGATACAAGTTTCACTTGCAATCTGTCTTAAGACTTTTGAAAATTGGACAATATTTTTTTAATTCACTCACATAGACTTTAGTTTTCACAATAACTTTGGTTTTTGATTAAACTTTAGACATAGTGGTCGAAAGTAGGAATCCACTTGGCATGGTTCCCAAGATTAGGCTTTAAGGCATTTAGTTATAATTGAGTGTCTAATCTTTCTCTTGGCATGAGTCAGGTTAGGAAACTAGAGTTAGTACTTGAGTTTTTGATAGTTTTTCTTGGGAAATAGAACCAAATTGAAAATAAATTATACTCATGACAAAAGTTGTAAAAAAGAAAGTAAAAAGGGACTTTGAAAATTATATTCTACTCTGCTAGTTTCGTATTCTGTAAAGCGATATTTAAAAAATGAAACCATAAATTGTGCTAATAGCCGACTAAACAAGTCTATGAATAGTTGAGTAACTAGGGGTCGGTACCACAAAGCGTTTACCTTCGTGTCAAAAGACTAGTGATGGGTTTAGCAAAGTCGGGCGCCTTAAGAATTTGAAAATATCATGATGCCCTATACTAAACAAAGACAAACTTTTGCACTTACCAAGAAAGGCTGATTGAATGACTCAAGGAATGCTTAGATTGAATTACTTGATGGAACCATGTTTTTGAGGTTAGACACTCAATTTGGTGATTGAATTGCCTTAGAGCTAGGTTGTAAGAACGTGCCTTCATATATTCCGAACTTGATAACCATGTCTATAGTTTAGAACTTGATAACCATGTCTATAGTTTAGTCATAAAACCAAAGCATCGTAAAACCAAGTGTCTAAATGAGTGAATTTTTATTCTTTTTGTTGTCTCGATTTTCTTAGGTCTTTGGTATATTAAAAGTGGGAATTGTATTGATTGTGCTTAGGTTTGCTTGAGGGCAAGCAAAGGTGCAAGTGTGGGGGAGTTTGATAATTAGCAAATTTTACATTATTTTACCCCATATTCTTGGTGAATTTTACTTGTTAAATTGAATTTAATGTGTTTGTTCCAGTGTTTTTAGCCATGTCTAAGTAATCAACTGAATTCCAAAGCTAGAAGGAACTATTTCAAGGTTCGGGATCGAAAGGCGAACAAAATGCACGAAAATGGAGTGAAAAGTCAAGGCTCAAGGCTGCCTCACAGTTGCATCAAAGCCTGTGAGACAACCCGTGATAATTCTTGAAGAATGATAGGGAGTGGTCTGTCATGGCTGGTGGCACGAGCCATGACAGAGAGGAATTTTCCCATGAGACCAGACAGAACAAAGGCACATAGAAACAGAAGCTTCCCACCGACATCGTCACAGGCTCCGTGAGAGCTCTCTACTTCTCACCAAAGGCAAAATCAGAGTGGCTATCACGGGAAATGGCACGGACCATGAGAGCTCCCATGACAAGCACTGTAGCACTTATATCAAAGTTGGAAAATTTTAGAATTAGAGGACTCTTGCCTAAATTGACTTGAAATCATTTCAGGGCTTCCAAAAACCATAGAAAATAGCCAAGATCCTAAGAAAAAGAGATTAAGGACGGTCTTTGAGGGTGGATTGTCAATCATCATCCCATATCAGAGCAAGGATAACAAGAATTTGGTGGAAATTTTATTGGGTCTTCATGGGTTCTTTAGATTTCTGCACTTTCTTTTATTTTTCTTGTTCTTTCACTTTTACAATGAACTAAATCCACTTGTCTACCTAGATTAGATGAGTATTACTCAATTTTATGGATTGATTAACAATTTTTATCCAATGAATGTTTAGATTCCTCATCAAGTTTGGCTTTTGATTTTTATTGTTTGTAAATTAATGACAATAGCATGCTTGTTCTTGGTTTTTGTTGTTTAGGCTTCATTTGAAATAGAAAATTTAAACTTAGAACATTCAAAAGCTTATAGGTTTATTAAGTTTGCTAAAGACAGATGCATAAACACCTAGGGTTTTATTTTTTTCATTAATTCTTCATGCTTTTTCTAATTGAATAGGATTGAAAAGAGATTCCCTTCATATTACTTAGAATTTAGGGGTTTAATCACTTGAATTTAGTTTTTTTAAAGTTTACAGTAGTTGACAATTATTTTATAAATCCAAAAATTATTGTGAACTAGACAAAAGATTAGGAGAGTGAGTTAGTGCTTGATCGAACAAACCAATGAATCCCTTAGGAGAACAATATTGTGACTTGTCGGTTTTACTACTTGATACGACCTCGTACACTTACGGGTGTTGCGGTCAGCGCGTATCACTGGGCCCATGATAGACCTAGGCCAAAAATTGACAGATGCGTGCGTGAAATGACAAAACACATGTGCGAATGAAAAAATGCATGGGTGAAGAATTCAACGCATGCGTCAAGCCCTTCATGCATGCGTGAAGGCCCACACACATGCGTTGACCATGAGACACACATGCCTTTCAATTTTTAGGGTTTTCCTACACGATTCTCTATAAATTTAACCTTCAAGAATAGAGCCCGAGGTCGAACCTTTTTACCAAAATTTCTAGATGATAAAATACTTTCAAAAACAGTCTTCAGATAATAAATTACACAATCTATATCAATCCAAGCCTCTAGAACACAATTTCAAACGACAGACACTTCAGACAATCCGTTTACAGATGATACATATGATTAATCTTTTCAATTAGAGTCCAATCCAATCCATTTCCAGATAGTCCAGACTATCATTCCAAACTCTTCTAGAACAATAGAGACCCATTCAAGCTTCATCAAACCGTCAGAACCTTCAATTTCCAAACCACACCAAAAGGTAATACGGTACAATATTTCATTTATCATCAAATCATGAAATTGAATTTGTTTAAGCCCTTTAATTCAGACCTAAGGAATATTTTCAAAGTAATTTCTTTTTATGAATATGTATTCATAATTAAAACGAATAAGACCTAAAATCTGTTTAGGCAAAACACACAACCAAAATGTGATTTTACATTAATCAAAGTTCATAATTGGTTAATAGCCTGTTGGATAATGGTTTTTTTACAAATCTAAAATCAGTTAGCAACTGAACCAAAACAACCTCTGTCATTCACGAGAAGGGAGAATGGCGTAGGGTTTGATTCCCATTCAAAGGGATACGTCAAAAAGCCTTTCATGACTTCAACTTCAAAATTGTTTTTTTTTTTTAATTTTTCACTATTTATTCCTTTATTTTATTTCAATCTATTCAAATATTATTAAGTTCTATTTTTCTATTGTGATGTTTGTTTATTATACAATCCGTTTATGTTTTGTTTGTTCATGTGATGTATGGATTTGAGGAATGTGTGCACCTCCCAGATCATAAGACTGGAGGGGAGATCCCCTGTTCATCGGGCCAAAATTTTGTTTTAATTAAAATGGTACAAAACTATTTTTATTGAAATATTTTCTAGATCACGAACCCCCGAGCCCCTTTTGGTTCCAAAAAGAACACCTTTTCCAAATTGGGTAGAAACTGAATCTTTTCTAAAATTGAGTTAAATCAAAAGGTTTCTTAATCACCTTAGAATAAAATAGATTTTTCTAAAAGGTTAAGTGGCAACTCTAACACTTCACACATGACATGCACTCTAACGGACACATGTGGTGGCACAATTGTGGGAACTCAATCCATAATCAATGACGTCGGGGAGCGCAATCTGAAAGGTTTCCTCCAGGTCGAAAGGCTCACATGCATACTTGCTTGGGGAAATTCCGCAGGCTGTTCGAACAGGGCCTCACAGCTGACCACTCCACTGGGGACTTTGGTAAATTGATAAAAAATTAAGTGGGTTTTTTTAATAACAAAATTTTTGCCCTAAATCATGCAAAAGTAAGTTCTCAAGCATCACTTCCTATCCATTTGTATATTAGGATAACCCAGATAGAGAGTAGCATCGAGTGAGCTTCATTCCTTAGGATTGCTTCGCCGATAGCGAAATCATCCAACACCAGGGCATCTTCAATTGGAATGATGGGCTGCATATAGTCATATGACCCACTCGAGCCTACTTGGTTCTTATGGTTAGGTGTACTGAGACCTCTAGCCGATGGGGAACCGTTAAACCACCAAGCCATCATGTAATGATTAGGGTTGACCCTCGGTCCCGTGTACCCTAATGGACTCTATATTACTGTCATCATGAAACCTTTTTCAGTCATGCAACATGCATGCATCACTACATCTAAAAATTGAAATTGGACAAAGTGCACTATTCTAGACAAAAAACTAAACCTCTCAAAATACCTTTCTCTTTAGCTACCTACACCTGGCTTTACCGTATCTCTTTCAAAAGTTGGTACTCTATTTTCTTTCACTTTCCCAAAAAGGTCATTTTATCGACTGGAGATAACCTTGTCCCACCTCCTACTACTGAAGCCACTGCTATTGGTGCTCTGACTAGCACCCCCACTACTCAACCTACTCCATCTGTTGCATCTGCATCTATCGACCTTATTGGCATGCTAGCTGCCTTTATGCAAAGACAAGAAGATGTTATGAAAGTTCAATAATAGACCTTTGTTGTAATGATGCAAAGCCAAAAATAAGCTATTCTAGGTAACGTTCAAACTATGTTGAGTTAAGTTGGGATCTAACCCACTAATCATGCTTCGACTACTTCTGACACTCTATGCAATGAGGCTATTATACTGAATCCACAAATTGACAAAGGAAATAACACTCCTATTACCCTTACTATTGTTCCTTTCTCAAAAAGGGTTGAATAACATCACTCATCAAGACTATGACCCAGAAATACAAAGAAATGGAAAGGGACCTGTAAACCCTTTAAAAAAAGGAGAAAGTTCTAGATGTTTGGGCATTGAGCCCATTCCCCAAAGAAAGGATTCCTCCTAAGTTCCAAATGTGACACTTTGAGAAATTTAAAGGTACCTCCTGCCTAGAAATGCATTTGAGAATTTATTATGGCACGCTCCGACCTTTAGGATTAGAAGGTGAGCTCCTTACTTAGCTTTTCCAATAGTCGCTCACTGGGACAGCTGTGACCTAGTTCATATAATTAGAAGATTCTAAGAAACAGACATATGAGTCCATCTGTACTGTGAGTCCATCTGTACTAAGTTTCTAAAATTGTATTCCTATGACCAAGAGGTTGAAATCAAGAGAAGGGACCTCGAGATAACCAAATAGCTCCCAAAAGAGACCTTCTCTGCCTTTATTGCTAGATGGAGAGAGAAAGCCTCCCAAATGGTTGGCAGAATATATGAGTCTGAATAGATCAATATAGTTGTCAATAACCTATTACTTGAGTTTCAAGATAGAATGATAACACAAAACTTTCCTGATTTTAAGGCTTTAGTTGCTGTGGGCACTCGCTAGGAAGATGCAACAGAATCTGGCCTCATTAAGGATGAGACTCAGACTTTGTCCTCCCATGTTAAGAAACCCACTAGTATAAAAAAAAAGTGGGGTTAATGCCATTACAGCCCGTAAACCCCTCTAGATACAGGGAAGGGAGTTTTTTAACCTAAAGGGGTTAACACTTAGCTACCTCTTAAGGCAATGTGTGGATAAGAATTTTTCAAACCATTGGAGCCTAAGCCTACTCCTAATCCATTATTGAAAAACTTCAATATGAATGAGACTTATGACTATTATCAGGGGCTAGGGCAAAAAGCTGGTGATTGCAAGGCCCTTCGCCATAAAATCCGAGATCTCATCGATGAGAATAAAATTTTGCTGCCTGAAGTCAATATTGGCACAAATCCCCTCATTGAACATACTGTCAATGCAATAGTAAATGAATTTGAGGAGGGTGATTCCACTTATCTTATCATCGATGCTATACCAATGAACAACTATCATTACATCGGAGATGACCAATCTTCCTTAGAGTGGTCACTATCCCTAGTTTGCTCATCAATGATTGGTCAAACTTCCTTAAGGCAGTCAATTCATCATGACTACTACTATGTCATCATAGATATGAGAAATATGGGTCAAGAAATAGATGCTATCTCTAGAAGTGGCCACATAACTCAAGCCTCTAGTGTTGCTTCATCTTCAAGCCAACTAGTGGAATAAAATAAAAAGACTTATGAACCTGACGAGGATCCTATACTTAAGTAACTTAAGAAAATATAAGCCAATATTTCAATTTTGAGTTTTCTCATGTTCTCCTACCCTTATTTCCAAGCTCTTTGTAGGGCGTTGAGCTAGATTCAGACATCATCGGATGTCTCCCTAGAGACTCTAGTAGCATCAATCACTAGTTCAACCAGAGGGGCTTCCATTTCCTTTTTTGATAATGAGATCCCACCTGGGGGTTTCGACAATAATGCATTATGTATCACTATTATTAAAAGGGAAAATACTATCCCTATGACCTTGGTTGATAATGGTTATACATTGAATTTTTGCCTTTTGAAGGTTGTAAATTGTTTAAGGTTGGTTGCTATTAATTTCACCCCCTCTAATTGAATTTTGAGGGCATATGACAACTCTAAAAGAGAAGTACTTGGGGTGGTTACATTGACTATCACCATGGGCCTGACTACTTTCAAAGTCCCTTTCTAAGTTATCAATGTATCGTCCTATTTCAATCTGCTCTTGGTTAGGCCTTGGATTCACCAGGCCAAAGTTGTGCCATCTACTTTACACCAGAGAGTGAAGTTTCCTTTGAAAGGTGGTGTGGTTACAATTAAAGCTGATTCATTTGGCAAATCTAAAGTCCCAGACACTGTGCCAATCCTAGAAATTCAGCTTGAGTTATCAAGCATATCCTTTATCTAGCTTCTCATTTGTTCAATTCATTCATATCGATGAAGACTTAAAGGACCTATTGCCTAGGATTTTGATCCATACTATAACCCATTGTTGGGCAATATCTTGAAACAAATATCTTTCTTACTTAGCTTAGGCCTTAGCAAAATCAACAAGTAGTTGAGTAATTCAACGATTTCAAGTTTTTTACTCCTTCTTTTAGCTTAGAGCCTCACCTCTTAAACATCATATCTTTGTTGTTGAAGGTCTTACCAAGTCCTCTATGTTCATTCACTATGGTGGTGAACCTAGTGTAAATACTAGATATGCTCTTGTTTCCACAAGTTTAAAGTTTTCGTAGCTAGTAGAGAGCAAAATCAGTTTTGAGGACTTAACTTTGCTTGTGCCCTCATGTGTGTCTCTAAGAGTGTCGCATATCTCCTTAATTGATTCACAAGTAGAAACTTTATTGAATTCTGTCTCATCAAGTGCACAAAAGAGAATGCTAATTGCCTTATCATTTATTTAAATTCTCTTTCTGATTATTTTTATCCAATCCTTGGGATCGATAAATGCTCTAGCTATATCCCTAGGAACATAGGGGACATTCTCTATGATTTCCCATAAATCATACCCTTAAGAACGAAGGTGGAATTTCATACAAACTTTCCACTGAATATAATTTGAGCTAGTGAACAAAGGAGGTCTAGTTGAGCAATATCCCTCCTAGAATGGTGTCTTAGAACTAACGCCTGCCATATTTGATTGTTACCATTTTAAATCGTAAGATTTAACAAACTCTAAAGCAAGGCTCTGATACCAATTGTTATCCCAAATATAAACACCAAGAGAGAGAGAGAGGGGGGGGGGGGGGGTGAATTGGTGTTTATAAACTTTTAGGTTTTAAAAAAAGTTTATT
>CAOJBK012003001.1:0-11055 GCA_948294925.1 Codiaeum variegatum
ATTATATCTTCTAAGAAAAACCAGTAATTGTAAACCAAAAAAAAAAGCAAAATTTTCTACATATTTCGGTGAGAAAGCTGCAAAATTCACATACATGGGTTAAAATAGAGAGCCCAAGAGAGAATTTGGATACCTGATAAACATTAAAAAAAATCGAGAGCTGGAGTTTCACCAAATAGATAATATTGCGATATTAGTCCTGCGTAATAAAGGGAAAATTACATTAATAATTATTTTTAAAAAAAAGTTTCGAACTTTCCGATTATATATATATATATATATAAAGCGATAGGAAAAAAATTGATAATAAAGAACACAATGCAATTGATTGAAACCCTAATTAAAATGAAATTGAAAAGAAAACAAACCTAATTTCGAGGATTTTGAGAGATCTCACACAGAAATTTGTGAGAGGTATAGAGAGAGAGAGGGAGAGCGCGGAATATAGAGAGAGAGAGAGAGAGGAAAAGAGACTCGTTTGGATTTCTTGTTTCTAATATTTTTATACACAAAATTCAAGACACGAACTCTGTTTTCTTTTCTTTTTCTTTTATTATTTTTTGCCCTTTTAACCGTTGAAATTACTTCCCGTATCATACATGGAGACAGATTCTTTTTATTAACCGCTATTGATTTTTTTTTATTTTCCTTTTTTCTTTTGGAAATAGTTTAAATTTTAAAAATTTATAAATATGGAATTTTAATTTCTTTTATAATTTTTTTTCCAATGATTTTTTTTGTCAAGGTTTTTTCCAATGATATGATAGCTAGATTTTCTATGTTTTTCAGCTCCAAATGAAATTTGCAAAGTGTAATATTAATAAAATATTTTTTGGTTAAAAAAATTTTAATTATGGTCCAAAGAGTTTTAAAAATCTAGTTGAACTAGTTAAATAGAAAATTGATAGCTTAATAAATCTAGATAATGCTAAAAAAATTATATTAATAGTTGAATAAGGTTAAATAGGTTGAACCGATAAAAATGAATAATCGTTGAATAAGATCGGATCGGATTGAACCAATTTTTACAATTTCTTTTAAAAAGTTCATGAAAAATTTTAAAGACAAAATTGAAAAAAAAAGACAAAAAAATAGAATACATTATCATAATTAAACTTTGAAGACACAATATTATAATTGAAAAGTAATGAAAATTTTCTTTTCTTTTTCTCATATTTTTATTTTCTTCCTATTTCATGAGAAAATATAAAATGAAAAGTAAAATTTATTTTCCTGTCTTTCTATATTTTTCTCTATTTAAAAAAAATTTCTTAATTTGTCTTCCTTATTTTTAATTTATCTAAGAGCAAGTTCAACAAATTCTTAATCTCATTTCCTATATAATTAAAAATTCACTATTTAGTTTAGATAATGAATGAAATATTCATACATTTTAACTACACTCCATATTTCACTCTCTAATTTACATAAAATAAGATAAATACTAAATAAAATTAATTAAAAATAATTTTCTCCATCATTAGGCAAGTTTAATAGCCTTTTAATTTTACTCTCTAAAATAATATAAAATATTCACTATTTATTTTAAATAGAGAGTGAAATATTAATGCATTCCAACAACAATCTTTATTTACTCCCTAATTAATAAAGAAAAGTGAGAAAAATAGTTTAAAAAAATTAAGAGTGATTTTCTCTATCTCTATATTTGAGAAGAAAGAATGTATCTCTTAAATAATTTTAAGTAAGGAGGAATTTTTAAAATGCTATTGGATATAGAAATTTTTTATTCTACTCTTCAAAATAAAAAAGTAGTTTCATTTAAAAGACTGTTGGACTTGCTCTTAAATTTAAGAAGAGAGAATGTGACTTTTAGAAAATTTTAACTAAGGAGAAATATTTATGAAACTCCTAAAAAAGATAAAATTAAAGCTCACTCTTTAAAATAAAGAAAGAGACTCTTGGACTTGCCCTAAAAAGAATATATCCAAAGAGCTCTTAATATGTCATTAACTTTACATGATAAAAAATTGATATAAGAAAATAAAAACTTAATAAACTCTTTCTTGTTTAAGCTCAAATGAAGAATTGAATCTATACTATACAAATTATAAAAGTAGAATGTAGAGAAAATATTTTTAAACACAAATACTCATAAGTTTTTATACTATTTGATTGATTTATCCTTTTCTACTCATATCATTTAATTATTTCAATTTCCAAATCCTTTTGTTTCGGTAGCTACTTTAGTTTTCAAATTTTTTAATAAAATTTTTAATTGTTTTGTCTTAGCTACTTAATATCCTCCCAAGATCAAGATATCTAAATCTTCTCTGCAATTAAACGATCTCAATTTCTTATATAAATAAAATATGGAGAGCAACCATTCATAACCTTTCTCTAGTCTTAGGATATTGTTAATACAAACTCAACGATTTATGATGATATTACTAATATTCTCAAATAGTCTTACTCTAATCAATTATCAAATTTTTTTGTATGTTTTTTATTTATAAAAGGGTGAAATGAGAATTTCAATAGCTACACCAGATGATCCCAACTAGTTTGGCACCAAAACATGGATTAGATCTTATACATATATAAGGAAAGTAATTAAAAAAAGACAGGTTAGTCTTTCTTCTTTCTTTATCACTTAGGAGCCGTACGAGATGAAAATCACATGCACTATTTTGAATGAGAGAAAGAAGTGAGGAATCATCTTTTTTATTTTGACTCCCCCACTCCAGTAATTGATTTTCTTTATGTTACTTTGAGAGTAACTACTTCAGGTTCAGCCAATCAAATTTTTTATGTTCCTTTTTATTTTTCATCAAATTAATGGTATCAATCCTAGCTTTTCTAAGCATGATAGTGGAAAATCTCATTGCTATTACTCAAATAAGCATGAAATGTGTGTTTGTATATTCGTCCATAGGTCAAATCAAATATGTAATTATTGGAATTATTGTTGGAGACTCAAATGATGGATATGCAAGCATGATAACTTAACTGCTCTTCTATATATACATGAATCTGGGAACTTTTGCTTGTATTATCTTATTTGGTCTAGATATCGAAACTAATAACATTTGAGATTATGTAGGATTATACACAAAAGATCTTTTTTTAGTTCTCTCTTTAGCCCTATGGCTTTTATCTCTATGAGGTCTTCTTCCACTAGTAGGGTTTTTCTAAAAACTCTATTTGTTTTAGTGTGGATGGCATGTAGGCCTATATTTCTTAGTTTTAATAGAACTCCTTATGAGTGATTTTTCTATCTATTATTAACTAAAAAAATAATCAAGTTATTAATGACTAGACGAAACCAATAAATAACCCCTCACATGCGAAATTATAAAAGATCCCCTTTAAAATCAAATAATTCTATCGAATTGAGTATGTTACATGTGTGATAGAATCTATTATACCTGGAATATCAATGAGCCCAATTATTAAAATTGCTTAAGATATCATTTTTTAGCTTCTAGAATCTATTTCTTAGTTCAAGATCCCTCTTACTAACTGGAATTAAAGAATTGGTTGATCTATTTCATACAAAATGGGAATGGGTTAGGGTTATCAACTTATAATCTATAATATGATAATCGAGTTGATTCCATAATTATAAGTTCATTCTATACCAGATCAGACTAGAATGGGAAAAAATACAATCTCATCATGATAACAACTTCATCATAAGATTCCAATCACAAGGCCATACTATTCATCAAGGAAAATTTAAGAATGCAAATCAAGTTAACCTCTCATAGGAGGTCTTACATATGTCATGTAATAGTAGACTAGCTATTCCTTCAGGAGGGTTTGCGTAAATATGGTTTCCTAAAGGAAGGGTACCACCTAAATAGGCCATCCAATTAGCATAAACATTCACTTATCATATACATGATAAACCTTCATCCACTAGTTTCTCTTTAAAAGATTGAATGCTACTGAAAGGAGACTATCAAGTTAGGATGGAGTAAAGTTTGAGCTGTTGATAACTTTCACAAATGACAAGTTATCAACCTCAACAAGGTGATGAGACACTTCTTTCTCCTATGCAACTTATAATCCAAGAACCCAACCTTAAAGTTTAGTAACATCAATAACACAATTACCTACATTGGCTACAAATCTAATATGCCATGCTTTAGTAATGTTTATGAGAAGCGTGTCTATTGAAGCAGTATTAACATGCCTAAGCTAAGAGCCATCCATGTTCAACTTGTGCCAAGGAAGCTGAGGTGTTATCCAACTAATGTGTGTTAACTCTTTGTTGGTAGTAAGTGTCATGAGGAGATAACATTCTTGTCTTTGAAAATTTCAACAACATATGAGAGAATATTAGCTATGGAATCAAATACACCAATATAGTTATCATAAAAATTCTCTCATTTTTCCATTTCCACAATTTCTAAAACATAACTGTAAATATAATGCTTCATGGAATGGCATAATATATGACCAAATCAAGGTTGAGGTTCTATGAAATCCACTCTTCATTACTAAGGTTCCAAAAATTATTAAAATCAAACTTGCAGGTAGTTTTTTTTTTTTCAAACATTCAAAGAAAAATAACAATCTCAAAGCACATAAGTAATTTATTCTTTATGGGGAAATAATACCTATAGAAAGAGTCATTGAAACGGTTCCTCTTTAATCTTTCAACATTGTTAAGGACTTATTATGCATTAGCAATCATAAAAATGTTTTAATCCTTTGAGGTCATTCCCAAGTCTAAATAGCTTTCCATTTATTGCTATGGCCATTTCACTTATCACTAGTAATTAAATGGTGATTTAATTGGAAATTTACCCATTGAAAATAAGCCCCAGTAAACTATATCTTTTGTACCATTGTTTGATGAAGGGCATTGACTTGCTATTTTAAGCAAAATCTTATTACGAAGGAATATGTCAAACTCACTCCGTTTCCAATCATCATTCAAATTAACATATTCAACAACTTTGCTATTAATTTTATTAGCTGGTACATTCAGAGTAACAAAGTTAATCAAAGGTTCATCAGTAACCCATCAATCAAACTAAAATTAAGCACCCTTACCCTCTTTAATACTCCACCATGCTCTCTTGAATATGAGATTCCATATACGACGAATCCCATGCTAGGTGTAGAAGGTAATACTATTTGAGAAGTATACAGGTAAAGCTTCATTTTGAGACCATATTTAATAGTCAAAATCCACACCTAAAGGGCATTGTGGTTTCCAACTATACCTCAGGCCACCTTCAGTGTAAACACATCTCCACCTTGTTATAAACAAAATAAGAAAGAAGTTGTTTACATAACTTATCCCGATATCGCCATAAGGACAAACTGAATGAGAGTGATTCTGTCCACAAGTGAAATTTCTAACCATCAAGTCTTTTTCTAACTCTATTAATAATATACTGATAATCTAATTTCTTAACTCTCCCATAAAGAAGCATAAATCCTAAATACTTTCCCAAATTATCAATCGCATGAAAGCCACTAATGTTGCTTAAGCTATGTTTCAACTAAGAACTGACATTAGTAGAATAATGAATAAGAGTTTTAGAAGATCTAACCTTTGGACCAATTATTTCATAAAACTCATTAAAAATAATTTTTATCACCATTAGTTTCTCAATAGTAGCCTTAGTAAAGATGACATGATCGTCAATAAAAAAAAAATCGGACAAAGGGGCACTTCTTAGTGAGGCAAATAGGCTTCCAACTTCTATCATCAACTGCCTTACTGATACCATAGGAGAATCTCTCAATACAAAGAGAAAAAAAAGATAAAGTGATAAAGTCCATCCTTGTTGAATTCCTCTAAAAAGAGAAAAATAATATAATGCTTCGTTATTCCAAAGAATTTGAATGGAGGAAGAAGTTATACATTTTCTGATCACCTGAATAAGGAACTCTAGAGCATGAGCTTTTCTTAAAGTATTAATATTAAAACTTCACCTTAATCTACCATATGCCTTCTCCAAATTCTCTTTAATTTCCATCATACCATTGACTCTATGACTTGAAAAGAAGTTGCATAAGAAATATGAGTCTATTCTTTCCTAGAAAGAGATTTTAAGGTTTTAAAAGGCTCAAACCAATAGGCTTAACTATAGGGTTAGGACCACAACATTTTATCATGTTATAATTATTATTCATAATAGGAAAAATAAAGTGATAACCTTTAAAGATGATAATGGGAGTTGGGTAAATGATCCTCTTGATCTTGTGAAGGGGACTATTCGATTTTATGAGCATTTGTTCACTAAAAGGAAAGATGATCCTTTTGAATACTAACTTTGTGGGTTTAGTCTAGCCTTAGCCTTAAGGGATATTTAAGCTCTTTCTCTCTAAGTCTCATTTAAGGAGGTTCAGAGAGCTTTTTTTGATATGGACCTGATGAAATCTTCTGGGTTTGATGAATTTAAAGCACTCTTCTTTCAAAATTGATGGCAACTGATTGTAAAAAAATGTACATGTTATAATTGTGAAGATTTTTAATGGGGAGATATGGGCCTTAATTTGAATAAGACTCTCCTTATGTTGATTCATAAGGTTGACAAGTTGGAGTCTTTCTTTCAATTTCGCTCTATTAGCATATGCATGGTAATGTATAATATTGTTACAAAAGTTATAACTAACATGCCAGAACCCATTATGACAAAGCTAATAGGGGATACATAAGCTTGTTTCATTATAGGAAGACATATAACCGACAATGTTGTTATTTTCTAATATGTTATATGTTTTTATTTATAATTTAAAATACTACTAATATTCTTAAATAAGTCTTGCTGTGAGGTCCCATCCGAAATGACACACCTTAAGAGTGAACTTAAGGAAACCAACCTCATAGGAAGGATTTGACATAAACAATTAGATCGAGTCTCACATAGGTAGAACTCCCTACACACCCATTTAGTGCAATTAAATGTGAGTCACAACATAATTATTTTAGAAAATATTTCATTTAAAGTTGATTAAGGAAACCCAAAAATATTGACTCATTTCACTAGCAATGATACTAGGTAAGAGATCATTTCTCAACATTAACAATAGAAATAATAACAAGATAATCAAAAGTGAAAAGTAACAAAATGAAAAAACTCAAGGAAGTACCAAAAGTTGCATAACAAAGATTAGTAGAAACAAAATAGAAATAGAAATAACATAAAGAATCGAAGTAAAATAAAGGGTTAATTGCATAAAAAATAACCAACTTTCTCCAAATTTGTGAAATTATCACAAACTTTCAATTTTAGTATAAAAACACACGAACTTTAAATTTATGGAAAAAATGTCACGATGCCGTGATCCAATCTCAAAGCACTGATCAGTGCTGACATGGATTGACACATAGGATCAATTCGCAATTTGCTGACATGGCATTACACATGTACTACCAGCTAGGGTTATTGAATTTTACTAATTTAACCTAATTTACACTTTAGTCTTCTTCATAATCTAATTAAACCTAACCTAAACTAACTTAAGTGAACATAAATAATCAAATTAAACCGCCTAATCATTTGATTTAAAAAAAAACATTTATTTAAAAAAAATGGCTTCAACATTTCATGTCATTAACGAAATTAGTGAATCCACAAAGTTCTCTCATTTCACTTTGAATCAAGCAATTTAAGAAGCTCATTGGCAAAAAAAAAAAGGAATTCAAGAAGTGTTTGAAAGAGAAGATATGCATAAAATAGATCTAGATATAATGCAAGATCTTTAATGGCCTGGTTTGTTTCATATTCATAGCTCTACTAATGTTTCATTTCCTTAGCTTATTTAGAACATAAAAGAGATTATTTTCCTTGCAATCCTAGCTTTGCTTCCTTCTTGAGTATAGGTTATGTTCTTTAGCGGAACCTACCCCCGATTTTTTCGTTGAATGGAGGAAGAAGAAGCCGTTTCCACCATAGTCAACAGATTATTTAACTGTCGTTGCTCAATCACAAACCACTTATTCTAGTTTAACTCTCAATCTCGAAAATGTCATGATTTTTCCTTCCTTGACGGATTCCACAGCGGTTAATCAGTTTTTCGGCTAAGGATTGATGCCGGCACTTGTTTCTCAAACGAAGAAGGCTTACACCTCCTAACTTTACTTCTCCAATGTGCAATAATAGTAGCAACAAATTATTTCAAAGAAGCAAAGAAATTGATATTAGAGATTTCAAAACTCTCAACATCATATGGCACGTTGGCGCAGAGAGTCGCAAATTCCTTTTCAGAAGCAATGTCAACGAGATTAGTGAATTCAAGTTAATATAAATTACTTTTTACTTTAATAGTGTTTTTTTAATAGCGAGATTAGTGTTCTTCACTTTTTCCTTTTAATTACTTGTAAATCATGATAATATAAATTTAATTATATAGTTAGTTTAAGTTATGTTTTAATTAGGTTAAATTAGTAAAATTCACTAATCTAGTTAGCAATACACATGTAATGCTATGTCAACAAAGTGATCCTAAATGTCAATCCACGTCAACACCGATCAATGCTCTGGGATATGATTCTGACATCGTGGCAATTTCTCCAGAAATTGAAAGTTCATGTGTTTTTATGTAAAAATTGAAAGTTTATGATAATTTCACAAATTTGGTAAAAGTTGATAATTTTTTGTGCACTTAACCTTTAAAATAAAAAGGAAAAAGGAAAATTGAAAGGCTTGGAGTTGAAGCCCTTAATAGTATGGGGCATACCTATATATTCCTTTGAATGGGAATAAAATCTCATGTAGTTTTCTCTTCTTGTAAAGGTAGGTTTGAAAAATGTTTAGAAGCTCATTGAAAAACAATTAGCTAAAAAGGAGTTGTTCCAAATATGATTTAGGAAAATAAAGTAGAATTTGCAAAATTAAGTTTTGGACACAATTTTCTTCTTAGGGGTAGATGGATAAGATGGTTTCAGAAAACCAGAGCGATGTTCAATTGTGGATCACAAAAAATAAGAGAAGAATTAGCTTATAAGAAAATTGAAAAGATAAATTTAACCATAATAAAGACTAGCTTTGAGTTGGAAAAATTTTTAGTGTTTTGTTACAGATTTTATGTTGTTGAAAAATGTGTCAGAAGTCCTCTATTTATCGAAGAAATAGGGGGTAAATAATTAAAAGTATAATTCAGGACCATAGAGGATTGAGGTAGTCGCAAAGGGCCCGTAGGAGCTAGTGGTAACCACAAGGGCCTTGTAGCAATCGTTTGGTCCTTGTAGTGCTAGCTTGGGCTCTATGGTAACCACAAACTTTATTGGGATGCGTTCCCTTAGTTTGGTCCGATTTTCTGGGTTCAACCAATTTTTGTGCCGATTTTGACATTTTTTAGCCTTTTGAACTCATTTTTAATTCGATTTGAGCATGATTTGAACCAATAAGTTTATCTTTGAAAGACAGTTAGAACATAGAAAATATTGCACCTAAATGACAAAAATTGCTTTTTACATCTTAGGGGGTTATCCTATAAGCAATAAAGGATGTTGCCCCCTTTACTTCTTACTGTTCTCATAGCTTAAGTCTTACTGAGAGTCATGAGGCTACTATTTTAAGAGTGTATAAAATTAAGGGTTCATACTCATTCTATTCAATTATCTATTCTCCTTTCTATGTTTTTATTTATAACATAAGATTCTATCTATAAGTATTTTTATCCCATATGCAATCAATAAAAGAAAGTCATCTTGCGATAGTGTATAATTTTGATTTTGCAACTTAATAAGTTGGAAGAGATTTTAGTATGAGGTTAAGTTGTTTGGCTTTTTAATGCCACTCATGCATTTATTCTCAAAACAAAAAAATTAAAAATTTCTATGTTAGATAAATTTCTACTTATCTTTTACAAATGTATTGGTTTTAAATTAAAATAAGAAATTCAAAAAAAGTTTTAATTTAGAGTTTACAAGCACTTATGTTGTTTATGATATCGTACACCATTGTCAGACGCTCTTCAATAACATTGCTCCTATTTATGATAATGTGCCCCATCTTTTTTCTTTCATTTCTCTAATTTTATTTCAATTATTTTAATAAATTCACTAGTTTTTTTTTCTTTTCTTTGTTGGAAATAATAGTTGAATGATTTGATAGTTTGAGTCAACATCGGATATGAAAATGAATGGTTATATCATGGACATGGTATGTCTTCTTTAAATTGTTGTGGTTTTCTAGAAAATCATTTATTAAAACAATTGGTGTACTAATGTAGGAAAAAAAAGGAGATGATGTATTGGATTTGTGTTATAAGAGTGAGGATTTAGCAATTTTATTATTTGAGGAGGTGAATTCTAACGATAAGGTTTGTTATTTCTCCTTGTATTACTTTTATATCTTTAGTAGTTAATAGTGATGTTACTTCTTGACTATTTGCAAAATTATAATAAAGCATGTTTTATTTTCTTAGATAATGAAAATATTAGTGAATAAATATTTAATGAAATTCTAATATTATGATGATAATAGAAACATGATCAATTTGGTCTATTGTCTTTTTCTATTTTTTGGATGTGACATTTTTCAAATATATATATATATATATATATATATATATATATATATATATTATTGCATAATGTTGATGATGAAATTTATTCATCTCTTTCTACTAACTTTATTATTATTTTTGGCTATTTTCTTAATTTTGTCTTATGCTAGTGATAGAAAGGATAATTTCTATTTGTGTGCTTGATTTTAAAAATGACCACATTTTATTAAAAGCAAATAAAATTAGTAGCTACAAATAAGAGTAAATATTAATGTCAGAATTTGGGAAGAAGAAGAAGAAACTCAAACATTGGAAAAACTTAGAATAGAAAAGCAAAGATATAGTCATGAAGAAACAAAATATTGACAATAGAAAATGAAACTATTTCATCATCATCATCTTCTTCATTGTCAATTTCCCTTTATATTTGTTCATTACACCAATGTCCTTCTATAGAGATAAGATAGAAAATGCAACTTACTTTTGCCAATACTTAACCTGAACTTTCTTCCCTTAAAACAAGGATCATTACTCACTTTACTAAACTAATTACTTCACCTTTTAAACATAATTAATATTTTTTAAATTAACTTAACCTATAAATTAAAATCAATTCCA
>CAOJBK012005303.1:0-12621 GCA_948294925.1 Codiaeum variegatum
AATAAGAAAAGATTAAGAAATTGTGGAAACCCATGAATTTCATAATAACTTTAGTGGATTTCCACTCAAATCTCCCTTGTTCCAGCTTTGATTCCGTGATGATCTCTGTAAATCTCCTTTAGAAGCCTTGACTTATTTTTCGTCTCTATGGATCTGTTTCTCCACCTCCAAAACCCTCAAGCCCCCTTCTCTGATATAAATTATGTAATTTTATAGTTTTTTAAGGCTCATTAGGGTTTAGATTGGTGAAGCATGGATTGGCCAATTTTTTGCCAAGTCAGCATAAGTTAAATTTGTACCCAAAATCAGACATCTAAATTTTGAGTAAATTTTGGATATATAGATGAAGGAATTAGATTTTGTAGTCTTCTTAAAAGTTGTATATATTTCTCTTATCTTTCCAATGGTACCTTAATCACCTTAATTAGAGTTCTTTAGCTCAAGTTATACTCAAAATACCAAGAAAGGGTCAAACCAGCCAGAATTTGGCAAATTGGACAATAAGCTCCCACGGTCGGCTGGCATGGCCGTGCCTGCACTGTTTCTCTTATTTTAGCTACCACAGGCAGTGGTCACTAGTACAAGCCATGTCAATGGCAGTGGGACCTTTTTTGCTCCGTTTTCGCGCATTTTCTTCGTCTTTCAAGCCTGGACTTCAAAATAATCCTTCCTAACTTTGGATTCCAATTAATTTCTTGAAAACAACTAAAAACAATTAGAAAAAATAAATTAAACTCAATTTAAAGCACAAAATCTTCAAGAAAATGGGGTATAATAATGCATAATTTGCCAATTATCATTTACATTCACATGCTGAGTGTAAGCTCTAGGGCATACACTGTTAACAAAAATTACCATATACTTCATCTTTTCAAAAATCTTTTATAAGGAGATATGTAGGTAGCCCTCATTGGGTACGGTCCAAAGCATTTAATAGAATTTCATTTTCATCTCATTTAGGCTCTTTAACATAGCATGTAAGAGTTAAAATGAATAAATAATAACTGAGAAAAGAATGAAACTCCCTAAGCTGAAAACCCAAATGGGCAGCTTAGGTAAAATTTAGAGTATAGGCAACTATCAAGGTATCTTGCTAAGTTGAAAACCCAAAAAGGGAAGCTTAGGCAAAAAGTAAGAGCTTAATTAAAATAAAAACACATTTTATTGAAGTCTTATTCATCTTTTGAAACATCTAAAAGAAGATATTTGAAATAAAAAATAAAAATAAAATAAACAAAGTTTTATTTTCAAAAGTCTTATTTTTCTAAGTCTAAAACTTATACTCATTCTTTAATCTCAGTCATAAGAGTTAATTGCTTTGCCTTCTCCTTTTTCCAACAAGCCTCGATCCACCACTCAAGATAATGGCTAAGCTTGCCATAATCATCACTTGGAATCACCATTTTCCTCATAAAATCTTTAATCCAATGAGAGAGAAAAACTCTAGGCACTTGATCATTCACCAAGGTCACTTTAAATAGTGGGCCATCTGGGGGCACATCCTGGCCATCTGTTATTTGGCAAAGAACACTAGTTGTCTGATACCAAATCACATATTGAAAATCAAACAAATACACATGCTTATATCCTTGAATCTTCGACATAAACTACTTAATGGTGTATCAATCGAGTTTCCAAAGCAAATCTGAAGGACTCGGCTCCATTAACCAGTTAATCATCTTCTTCTAAGAATCAAAATGGATAACAGTACTCCGAGTGTGATACCAAGCAATAGAGTAGTCTAGTCTATCAAGTCTAAGAATAATCTTGAGATGGTCTCCCAGCCAAATCTGGTAAGAAATGCACAAATCAAAGTAAAGCCTCTAAAAACATGCTAAAACATATAAGCAAAAGAAAATAAGGTTTAAGTACTTGGAGCAAAATCGAGCTAATGGACCAAGGCACACTTGAGATATAACAATGGTCAAGGGTCAGTAGTGTTTCTGCTAAAAACATACCCAAAGTTGACTTACCTTCACCCATCTAGGATATTAGCTCAGCCACCTTGGCATCTCACCATCGAACCAGGCATACAAAGTTGTAACATGCAGTCAAACCAAAGGCATATGACTTCAATCTTTGATAACGCTAGATTGGATCATCCTCCCTCTTTTCCTAAAATATCTCAGCCAAAGCAGGCAGGTCGACCTATTCATCTTTCATTAAGCCTGAAGCAACCTCAGTGCTAAAGTCTAAGAGCCTCTTAAATGAGTTAAAATAGCCTACCCATTCAACCAGAACAACTAGGTTAGCATCAAGACTAATACCAAACAAAAAGGAAAACTCCTCAAAAGTCAGACACATCTCGTCCATGCCAGCCCCAAATCGAAATACATGGTCAACAAGATCCCAAAACTGAATGCTAGCATTAAGGAAAGTCCCAATTAATTTTCCCTCCCCTAAGTGCTGGTAGAGAACTCATACCATATCATATGAGTTTGATCCCCTTCACTTTGTTTAATTTCTTACACCATCCATTCATCATGTGACTAAAAAAGGATTCCATGTTGTGGGCAAAAAGAAAAGAAAAGTAGAAAGAAAAGAAACTGACTTTTTCTAAAAAATAATTATGTTCCTCAATGGTTTTTTGAGTTAAAAATCAAATTTTGTTTGCCTATTTATAGTGGCAAGTAAATCAAGGTAGAAGAACTGAGTTTGAAAGGATGAATGCGTGATCCAGGGCAAAATGGATGAGTTTAAACCTAAATGCATGCGTTTAAACCTAAGCAAATGCATTTAAGCCCAAACGCATGCATTAGGTCCAAAACGCACAAGTTTTAGGCTAAACGCACGTGCTTAGCTGCCACGCGTTGTCTTCTCATTCTCCGACTTGGCTCATCGGATCAATTGGTTCTGACCCATTCCGATTCCATTTTCGCTAAATTTTCGGCCCGAAATATTTTTCAATCGAATGTCGAAGTAAAATCGTTTCTAAAAATTAGAAAATAAGAAAGTAGAAAAGATGGAAATTTTTTGAATTTTCATAAACTTAAACAATAGTTCAAAAATACAAGAAAAAATCTGAAAATCATTTTACAAAATCCCACAATTAGAGCCCGAATACAGTCAAGCATAAATCATGCATCATATTCAGCTTCCCCCTTGACATCCTCCTCCTTAGGATCAACCTATATCCCGCATTGTCTAATGACCCTCAGCTCCCTCTGGCTCCTCAAGATGCTCAACTCTGCAAGAGTAGTGCTCAAGCTGAATGCCATCCTCTGGTGGGCATTAACACCCTTAGCGTGAATTAGACCTGGAACCTTTAGAGAATAAATAAAAACAAATATAAAATAAGAAGTTGTTAATAGAGAAAGAAGAATGACAAAGGGTTTAGAGACTTACCACATTGGGAAGGTGAGCAAAATCTACCCAAGGCTCTCCCGACAAGTATCCATAACCCACATGGTGAACCTAACTAGCGCCTGATGCATCAATAAAAGTGACATGGTCAATAATGTGGGGAAGCACATGCTAAGTCTAATTGGAAGTAGCTGGCATATAGGACAAGGAAGCTCCCATAGTCGAGGAAGCAGACCTATAGTGGGGCACAGTTCGATGGCTACTCCCACCAAGAAGCCTCCGCCTCGGAGCAGCAACACCCACTCTCTGAGCCTGACCTTGCTTAGCCTAAAATGGAGGTATCCCAACCATCAAACAAGATGACATGAAGTATGGATATAGGGCATTCATAAGAAGATAGTCCTCTCAGGGTTTTCCCACTCTCCAGTAGGCCTAAAAAGCACTAGACATCCTCTCCCTCATCTGCATGGAAGGAACAGTGGGGGCCACCCTCTTCTTACTAGATTGGGCCACCCCACACTCTCTAAGGAAGAACTTCATCATAGAGGATGAGCTAATTAGAATCCACCTCTGGGTAAAGGTCATCCCAATGGAGTGGAGGTCTACATCTTCAAACTAAACCACCAGAAACTCAAATAGAAAAATGGGTGAAGTTATCAAAACATACATCAGTCAATGTGGCTAGAATGAGCCAGTAGTCAGAAAAAGTAAAGCTATCCTGATTTTCAAGCTAGGACTCTCTACACCATATCCTCCCCATAGGAAAATGAATCTAGTTTTGAAGCATGATTCTAGGAGTAATCACCCCAATGTGGGTAAACGCCCAAAGCTGTAAACAAAATGAACAATTTAGAAATTTGACAAAAATCAAAGTAGCCAGAAAAGTAAAAGAGTAATACTGACCTCCCATACTATGGTAGTCACCGGAATAGCAGCTCTGGTAACACCAAACATAATGCCCATGCCTCTGTGCGCTGCAGTCCTTGTGGCTCCGGCCCAATCATACTCACCAAGCTCATCGAAGTCCTCCAGTGAAGCCAAGATCCCCATATAATCTAGCCGACATCATTATACAGAAAAATAGTAGACATGATGATCACCAGGAAAACTCTAGCACACTAGTCAATAGAGTACTACACTAGGTCCATCCAGGACAGCAAGTCAAGTAGGTCACTCCTGGGGAGCAACCCAATAGAATTATGGTCCAATGGCTCCCCAAGCAGATTAGACACCTAGTAAACTAGTCATAGAAGCATGTCAAAAATAATAGTCCTACGCTCGAAGTGCATCCCCGTCGGGCATGCCAACTCGAAGGGGGTCATAGTCAACTCCCCTAATAGTAGATGGAATAGGTGGGTGGTCTACCACCACCTCTCAGCTAGAGCAAAAATTAAATTCCTATTTGGGGTTCATTCTATATCTAGACTCATCCAACTTGAAAGATGAGCCGGATTAATGCGTCAAGCTATAGCCTCGTGACTGCCCAAGAAAGCTATCACACTATCCAGTCTTGATCTACCATCCCTCTGGTTAAAGGTGTCATCCTACAAGTATGCATTCAATCTCATCATTCTCTATTCCTATTTATTTCTAACTCTAATATGTTTTTTGGCTTAAAAATAAATACTAGTGACAATAAATATACGTGCTAAAAAAAGAGAGATAAAATACATACTGAAGGAAAAATGTGCCAACTCATATGCTCCTGGCTGCTCTCTAAAAGATCAACATGTGTAGGTGTATATGGTTTCTTGTGATCCATCAGTAAATGATCAATCATGTCCCACTCCTATAAAGGAACAAATCTTCAAAATTTGACTAATCAATAGTCAAGTTGGACAAGTCACCCAATAGCTCTTCCTCGATTAAACCTCATTTTGGATTGTCCAAGTCCTTAAAAGACGGGATAGCTTCACCTTTTAGAGGCACATTCAGTCCTGCTAACAAATCCTCCTTCCCCTCTTAGATAAAATCATCTAGTATCATCCAAAAACTTCTTGCCAAACCAGAAATGTGGAAGAAGAGAATTTGAGAAATAAAATGTGAATAGTGAAAAGAAAATGAGCTCTCAAGCCCTTTTATAAGCAAAAGTTCAACTATCGCATTAAATATGTTCAACTTATCAGTCATGATCCCACAAACGAGACTGCTAAGGGGGCCCAACGGTTCAAATCAGGCTCAAATCGAACTTCAAACGGACCCAAAAAAACCTAAAAAATTGAATCGAATTGGAACGAATAGGAGCCAGAAAATCAGGCCCAGTGACCCATGCACACGTTTTAACTCTTAGGGTTTCTAGCATGAATTTTTATAAATTTAGATTTTCAGAACTATTTCAAATTTCAATTTTTTTAGTCGTTCTATTTACTTTTCAGACTCATTGAGACTTATTTTTCTAATTTCTAAACACTTTCCTAACACCAAAATTCCTTCTAAACCTAATCAAATTAGCAGTTGTCATCAAAATTCACCAACAGCACTTGTTCATCAGTCAGTTCAATTTCTACAATTCCAGTTCAGATAGTCAAGACTGGTCCTCTCTGAACACAATGGAGAGTCAATCTGGTTTCTTCACGCCGTCAGACTCTTCAGTTCCCAAGCCCCGAAAACAAAAGATAGTAAAGGGTACAATATTTCCTTTCCTTTCCTTTAATTATGTGAATTAGGCCTTTAAAATCTGAGCTAAAGAATTTTTCAAATCAAATATCTTTTTTCTTAAATGAATTAGATTAAGCCCTGGAATGAACTTAGGCATTCATATCAATCAAACAATCATTTTTTATTAATCAAAATCCGAAATTGATTAATAACCTATTTAGTTAATTCATTTTTCAATTAAAATGAATTAATTACTGAGCACACCAAACCACCCACTATTTTCATAACAACCCCCTACCTTTCGAGAGAAGAGAGAGTGGCATGGGGTTTGATTTCCATTCAAAGGGTTATGCCGGCAGGCCTTGTTATGGCTTCAACTCTAAAAACTTTATTTCCTTTATTTTCTATATTATTTATTTTATTATTTCTATTATCAATTTATGTTTAGTTTTATTATATTTGTTACGATGGTCTATAGTGTTATATATGTTTATTATTTCATTGTTCAATTATGGACTTGTATTGGGGAATGTGTGCTCCTCCCAAATCCGAGGACTGGAGAGGGGCTCCTCTGATTTTATTTATTTTATGATGTAATTTAATTTACTATTTTCTTTAGGGATGTGTGCCTTCCTTAGAATCTGAAGTTGGCTAGAGGAAAGACCCTTGATTTATTTCTTGTTTTTATCGCTTTATGGTTTTCCATGCATTGCAGCCTGTTCATGTATAATCACTTGTCATGATTATCTATTATGCATCACATAATATGTCATGCATACATGAAATCAGATTTTTAACCAAAATAACTTTTCTTAAGCCAAAAGTTGTTATTAAAAATGGTTAACTATTTTTTTTTATAAAAATAATTTTTATCAGACCACAAATCCCCGAAACCCAGTTTGGTTTGAGGGAAAACATTATTTAAATTGGGCAAAATATCATATTTTTTCTAAAATGGAGTTAATTCAAATTGGTTTCTTAATCACCATAGAAAATCATTTTTCTTAAAGAATAGGTGGCGACTATGAACACTCTACACACCATGTGCACTCCAACAAACACATGTGGATGAACAAATGTGGGACTTTTCCACAACCGTGATGCCATGTGCAATCTAACCCCTCGTGATTGGTTTACTCAAGCCATAAACTCGAAGGCACACTAAAAAATCTCATGGGCTCCGGAAGAGACCTTATAAGTGCCCCATGCTACATTGGGGGCAGCTCATCGGATGAAAATTTCAAATTGTAAGGTTTACATTTAAATTCTCTATGTCCAGACATATTGTTAAGAGAAATTCTTCATTTTTGCACCATTAAATGTGACCCATTATTATGAGCCCATAGACTCAAATCTAGCCAAAATCGGACCTAAAACATACCTAAAAAGTTAGAAATACTAAACTAAAATGGACTGACTAGAAGCCACGAGCCAGATGTGTGGGCCCTATGTCAGGCGCATGAGCCTATTGCCAGGCGAATAAGCCTAGTGCTAGGCACATTTACTCTGTGCCAGGCACGTGGGCTTACCACCCGACGTGCACATAACTTTTACTTGACTACCAAGTTCTATTTTTCTTATAAATAGGACCCTTTAGGCCATTTTTTCAAGACAGGTTTTTAACATCAAACCTCTTCTAAATTTTCTACTAAAAATCCTATAAACTCGAACCTCTAGTAAATTCATTTTCTAACAATTGTTTTCAATTACAACAAAGACCCGTTCCGGCCTAATAAAATCATCTGAACCACTAGTTTCTCATTGTCACAAACCAAAGGTAGAATTCCCTAAACTGTAATGATACTTTTGTATCATTCCAATTAAACCTTATTAATTTGACATAGGTAAAACAATAATATTTTTAAAAAAAAATCATTTTTTCTTTAATCTAAATCTAAATTGATTAAAGGACTTTTCGATTAATAATTTTCTTTTATTAAAAATGGTTAGCTTCCAAACACAATCACCAACCAACCCACTTTTTTAAACAACCCCGAACTCTTTGCAAGAAGGGAGAATGACATGGGATTTGATTCACATTCAACAGGATACGCTGGCAAACCCATTCGGGTTACAACTCCAAAATCACTTTTCTTTTTTTTATTTTCCTTCTTTTACTTTACTATTTTTCTATTTATTTATTTTATTCCATTTTATTTTATTTTATTTATTTGCTTATGTTAGTTTTATATGTTTGTTTGTTATGTTTATTTTATTGTAATGGCAATTGAAATAACCCCTTTCTTAGCAAATGCTTTCTAGTTGAGGGGTTTGTCCGATTCATTTTTTAACATGTTCAATGTTAATGGAATGAATTTGTCATTTTGTTTGTTTATTTCCTTCTTTTATTTATCTATTTATTATTTCTGTTATCTATTAAGCTGATTTCTTCTAGGCATATGTTTGCCAATAGAGAGTTTTTCTCATTCGTTTCCTAACACATCTTTTGTTAGTGGAGTGAACTTATCTTTTATTAGTCTTTTTTATTATTTCTATTTTTTTCTTTTATTTTCATTTCTTTATATACATATTCATTGAAATGGGAGAATGTATGCCCTTCCTATGCCTTATGGGTTAGAGGAGGGATCCCCTTTGTATCTATCTTTTTATTAGTAATTTAATTTCACTTTATTTTTAGTTTATTTTCTATTTGTTCGTTATTGGAGATGTGTGCCTTCCCTAGTACTATTTTGGCTGGAGGAGGGACTCCTATTTATTTTATTGCTTTAATTTACCACTTCCTTTAATTTCTCGCCATTCATATTTTTGTCATTCATACCATTATTCTGTCCATGAATCATTATAAATGTTATAATTGCACATTCATCAAGATATAACTTCCATGCATACTTGAAATTAGTTTAATTGAATCCACATGATTTTAGTTCCAAAATTGTTAGAAAATGAACTTTTTTTTAAAATGATCTTATATCAATCCTGAGTCTCCAAATCTATCATTTGGTTCGGTGCTTGTCTTTTCTAAAATTGGACAAAAATAATAGTTTTTATGGAGTTAAAATGGTTTCTTAATCACTTAAAAATGAAATATTTTTCAATGTTTTAAGTGGCGACTCACATACATACAATACACCTAACAGGCTCATAAGGAGTTCACCTAAAGTGGGATTTCGACCCATGATGACGCCATGTGTAATCTAACCCTCCGTGGTCAATTTTCTTAGGCTAGAAAATGCCTGAGGCGGGCTGGTGCTCTATCAGGAGGTCAGGGCCTCACAGGTGGAGACTCAACTAAGGACACTTTGAAGCTAACCAAAACTAAGTGGGGTATTTTTTTTATACAAACACTTTTATCTTAAAATCATATGGAATTGGTTTCATGCATCACTTTGCACGCACCCTTATTTTTAAGCAAACAATGATAGAAAGTAGCATCGAGTTAGCTTCCCTTTTAGGGACTACTTTACCGATAGTGAAATCATCCACCTCAATATGTACCCATTGATACTTTCAGTCAGAATAACGAGGTTACATGTATCCGTTATACCCACGTGAATCTCTTTGATTCACATGTGGTTAGGTATATCGCACCTCTAGTCACTAGGTAACCTTTCAAACCACCAATCTTCATATAATGATTAGAGTTGACCTAAGGTCCCATTTACCCTAAACTCTGATAAAATCTTTTCATCATGAAACAATTTTCATTCATGTATACATGCATGTATTCATTACTACATAAGATACTTAAGCTAAGTGATTTGTTCCAAAAATTGATTTTTCTGCCTGCCCTCTTCAAAAATCTCACACCCTATCTACTGTGGTCCAACTTCTAAAATACTGATACCCTATCTTTTCTATAAAAGGTAACCATGTCAAATAATGAGAATGCACCCAACCCAATTTCTTTTGATGCCACTGCTCCACCTATCGACATTACTGCTATGTTAGCCAAAACTTACAAGAAGAAACAAGAGACCATAACGTCCATGATGCAAGATGAAGAATAGACAATCCTATGTTAGCTCCAAGCCATGATGGCCCAAGTTGGTGTCCAGCCAGCTAACAATGCTTCTACTTCCTCCAACTCTGTTAAGGAACCTGTGACTGAGGATGTTGTTATCATTCACCCACCAGTTACCAGACCAACTTCCCCTCTTACGAATTCTTTCCAAAAGAGGGTCAAGACTATCCTCTATTAAAAGTCATGGTTCAAAAGTATGAAGAAATTCAGAAGACCTTAACCACTATTAAGAAAAGAGATGATGTGGTTGATGTCAAATCTCTTAGCTTATTCCCCAATACAATGCTACTTCCAAGCTTGAAACGCTAGTATTTGAGAAGTTTGATGGCATAACCTATCCCACAACACATCTGAAGATTTATGATGATGCACTTTATCCTTTAGGTGTGGCAGGCGAGCTCCTTGATCAATTGTTCTAGCAGTCGCATTCTGGGGCAGCTCTCAGGTGGTTTGTACAATTAGATGATTCCTAAAAATTAACATGGGAATCTATTTGTAATGCTTTTGTAAAATATGAAGGAAAAATTACGAGCCGCATTATGAAAGTAGAAAAGTAGTTAATTGAGAAGATTCAGTTTTTGGTTTTTAAAACTTTTTGAAAACTTGTTATATGTTAAAACTCTTTTAACATAGATGGTTTAGCAATTTATCGATCACGGTTGTGGACAAGTCCCACATTTGTGCACCCACATGTGTCCGTTGGTGCGCAAGAATGTGTGTAAAGTGTTTACAGTCGCCACCTAATCTTTAAGAAAATAATGTTTCTATGGTGATTAAGAAACCATTTTGATAAAACTCCATTTTAGGAAAATTCGATTGTTTGTCCAATTTTAGAAAAGGTTTGGCCCTTGAATCAAAGCTCAGTTTGGGGATTCGTGATCTAATAAAAACATTTTAGAAAAAGATATTTTTTCCATTTTAAATAACTTTTGGCTTAAGAAATTATGATTTTGGTTAAAATTGATTTTCGTGTATGTATAGCATATCACGTGATGCATGAACATGTATTATCATGGAAATAGTGATGCATGAACATGGCATAATATGCCTGACAATCACATAAAGCAATAAAATCGAAAAGAAAATCGGGGGTACTTCTTCTACCCCACTTCAAGTTCTAAGGAAGGCACACATCCCTAAAGAAAGCAATAAAGTACATCATAAAATAAATAAATAATCAAGGGTTTTTCTCTCCAATCCTTAGATATGGGAGAAGCATACATTCCCTAATACAAATTCGTAATTAAAATAGAAATAATATGAAATAATTGAAAATATAACAGACCGGACGAATGATGATAATAAAAAAATGAAAATAAATTAATAATAAAAGGGAAAGAAATAAATTTAAAAAAAAAAACTATTTTTTTGGAGTTTAAGCCATTAGAAGGCTTGCCGGTGTATTTGGCTGAATGAGAATCAAACCCCATGATGTTCTCCCTTATCGCGAAGAATGGGGGTTGTTGTGATAATAAAGTGGGTGGTCTGGTTGGGTTAGAAGCTAGGAAATTTCAGATAGGCTATTAATCAGTTTAGTTTTGATTAATAAAAAAATGATTTTAAAGTGAGGTAATTGTCTAAGTTCATTTTAGGGCTTATCTCAACTCATTTTAATGAAAAATGGAATTGATAAAAATATGCCTTAATTCAGATTTAAAGAGCTTAATTAATTCAGAAATTAAAAGGAACAAGAATACTATACCCTTATTACCTTTTGCTTATGAGGCTTTAAAAAAGGTTTCTCATAATGTTTGATGAACCTAGAGCTTGTCTCTATTGTGTTTGAAGAGGATTGTTGAATGTCTATCTGAACTGGTGTTATGAGAGTTGAACCGTGGAATTGATTGAAAAATGAGTGCCTCTTGTGAATTATAAAGTTTTTGGTGATTTTGATTCAATTTTAGAGTTAATTTTGGTGTCTGGAGTGTGTTTAGGAGTGTCTAGAGATCAAAAAAGTTGAACAGAATCACCAAAAGCCAGAACCCAAAACTTTTCTGATAGTCTGAATCAATATGCATGTGTTTGGGCCCTAATGCATGCGTTTGGCTTAAACACCTGTATTTTGGGCGTGGTTGACTGGGCTCAATTTTCTAAGTCCGGTTCATTGTGATTTGATTCAATTTTCTAGATTTTCTAGGTTCATTTGAGGTCTAATTTGAGCACGCTCAGAATCGTTGGACTAATATTAATGTGCCAGATTTAATGGTGCAGGGATTTTACCTACTTAATCTATCTTGCTATGCCTTTGAGCAATTACCACTATTCTGGAGATGACCTACCTTCCTTTGGGAAGTTTATCACCTTTAATTACTCTATTACCTTGGATGATCTACCTTCCTTAGGGCAGTCTATCTTGAAGTAAGTTACGAGTCGACTAGCAGAAGCGAAAAGAGAAGTTTTGGATTTTGAAAAACTTTATTTTTCTTTCTAAAACATACTTTATTTTTCTTTTTAAAACATTTATACTTGGTTAAAAAATTTTTAATAAACATTAGTTAATTGTTAAAACTCTTTTAACATTATAGGTTTAGGCAATTTTTCAAACTCTTTAAAACATTACATTGACCTAGATTTAGGATCATAACCCAATCAAGGATACTTATACCAATTTATGAGCAAAATATAGTATAAACAAAGAAAGGTTAGAGGCATCAAATACCTCTCACCCTCCTTCATTAAGCTCCCTAAATGTGAAGACTCTAGCTTGAAACACACTAAGCATCACCAAGGAAAGACTA
>CAOJBK012005390.1:0-21665 GCA_948294925.1 Codiaeum variegatum
AACAAGAGAATGATCCATGCTAGTTATCCTTTCGACCTTCCGAACTCTTAGAAACTTCGTCTATTTACTACCAATCGAGTCTAAATATTCGATAAATATAATTATTTATATCACTCATCAATTTTTATTATAATCTTATTAATAGTACTTTATAACCTATTCAACGTAGATATATATCTTTGCTATAAGGATCCAATATTATAAATATTTTTTAAAGCACCCCATGCAAGATAAGACAATTCAACTTATTTCAAAAAGTTTTACTTAATTTTTTTTTAACATACTGATTTGACTGTCGGAAGATTTATACCGGATATTCGTTCGGTCATCCTTGACTGTTCTATATAGTATAGTTAGACTAATCTAATAAGAAAATTTTTATTCAAACTCTGTAGAGACAAGCAGCATATCATGATCAATTACAAAATATATGTTTTAGATATTATTTAATATTAATAAAATAATTAATTAAATTAAATAATTAACTCAACCTCTAAAATTTTTTTTCTGAAAAGCAAATTAAATTGCTTTTAATCCAAATATTTAATTAGAAAATTTGATCAACATGGGTGTTTTTAGGTTGTAATCAGTACATATATTATTAAAATACAGTTCAAAAATAGATTGACAAAATTCAAATAATGGAAAAGGTATTTAGTCTTTTTCTTTTCTCTTTTTCATTTTTCTTATTTTAAATATATTATATAAATTATAAATACTAATTACAAATATTTTAGATATCAAATCAAAACATTAAAAATTAAGTATTAATTTAATATCAATAGGAAAAAAATTTCCTAGATGAGTAAAAAATAAATTAAAATTTTTTTTATAAGTATAATTTCTTTTATTTATAAAAAATAAATTATTATAGTTTCAAAAAAAATAAATTATTGTAATAAAAAAGATTATAAAGATAAAAAATTATTTAAAATCAGATAAAAAAAATCAAAATTGACAAACTCTTGATTGAAATCAAGTATAACATAATACACAATGAATAAAATAAAACAAAATAATAAAAAATAAATAAAAATAATATAAACTTTTATTTGATGCTAAAAGCTCATCATATTCACTCTCATTATGAAAAATAAGGACAAAAAATGATTGTTTCATATCCAAATTGATCAACAAAGCCAATTAAAAATAACATTAGTTCTTGACCTTTTTCATTTCTTTTCCTAAACTTTATTATTATTAATATTATTATATTCAATTTTTTTTAACTAATATTTAATAAAAAATAATTTTAATTTAATAAAAATTAAAAAAAAGGATGTAAGCTAATAATCTGTTTAAAATTAAATTTGTCTGACAAGTCATTTTCAAGTCACTCTCGATGGAGATATTAATAAAATAATTGCAAATTGGCACCAACATGATATTTTATACTTCAACAAGTGGAATTTGGCTGCGGCATGTTCTCTAATTAATTAACTTATTTTGATTCAAAACCCTATAATTATTTTATATTTGAAAATTTTATTTCTTTTCAATTTACTGTAATTTCCATTTTTGACCAGAAATTAAACATATTATTTCTGGAATATAACAATATGTCTTTGTTCTTAAGTAATTTTATTTATGCAATAAGGTTTTTTATTTTTTATTTTTTGATGGAATATACAAAGATTCTCCTGAATTCTGGAAGTTGCTTTTTATTGTTCATGTCTATAATTTCAAACTTTTTCATGATATATCCTTATTTTCTTGAAAGGTATTGAACATTTTTTTTAAAGCATATATAATTCAATTCATGTTCCCATACAATTATTTGACATTGATATTCTTACATGTTTTTATAGTTTAATAGAGAAATTGATAATTTCTTGTCTATGAAATGTGTGATCAATTCCTTTTATACTTTTAATTATTTTGTGATTTTTATTGTAAATGGGTGAAATAATATTAGTAAAATTTCAATTTTTATGTTCACTTTTATATATATATATATATATATATATATATATATATATATATATATCATTTAAGATAATATTAATTTTTTTTAAGGACGGAGGAGAATCGATTATTTATCAATTATTCTAGAAAATATGTATTTATTTTTAGATTGTATTTTGATAATAAAATATATCATGATGTGACATAATCGTATTTTATAAATCAAATCTTTTTTTAAAAATTTTTTTTTTTTATCATAAGTGAGGTGCCATTATCTTTTTTTTTATTTCAAATAAAAGGCTTGTAATCTCAATTGATCAATAGAGGTCAAGTATAAGAGCATCAAGAGCATGAATGTGCACCATACCAATTTTTTTCTACCAAAAAGCTTATACCTAAACAAATTTTTCATAATAATTTGATTGAGTCCAACTCGAACATGAATGAGTTAATGACTAATTAAGTTAAATTGAATTAATTTAGTGTCAGATTATATATCGAAACTCAAGTTCGATAAATTTCTAATATTAAATATAAATATAACATAAAAATAAAATAGTAATTACATGAAACTCAATTAGGCGTGTACTCTATTGAGTCAAGTAATGTGAATCTTGAACACAACTAGTTTTATTATTCAAGTGCTCGAACTCGACTCTATTAATATCAAGTCTATTTTGAGTATTTTCGAGCGAATCCTGAGTAGATCACAAATTGGCTTGACTCACATACATCTTTACTTTTAGGAATGTTTTAAACGAAACAAAATTACGCACATGAAAAAAATTGATTTTTTTAGAACAATTATATTTTGAATAACAATCTACTATAATTCAGATTATTACTTTAAATCAAAATCAATTCATTTAACTAATATTCTAATTTAATAATTCAAGTAAATTATAATATTTTCTTTTAGCCAAGTAACTAATTATAATATTAGTAACAAAATTTCACTAATGACAAATATAATGTAATTTTTTTGCAAAGAAAATTAATTGGAAAATAAAAAAGCAGCAAAAAAAAAAAAGACTCTTGTCAAAAGTCATGTCAAATAAATACAAGTTGCTCAATAATGATTATAGCGCATGGTCTGGAACAGAGACGACAACTATAGAAGGATGCAAATTCAGAAAAACCAAATGGTCTATAATGCATCTTATCAATTTTTGCTATATACTCTCGTTCTCTAATAAATTTTGGTATTAGATTATTTTTAAAATATATAAATAAAAAATTATAAAAAAATAAGTTTATAAAAATATTTTTTAAAATAAATATGTTAATATATATTTTATTATATAATTTAAAATATTTTTTAAAAAATTAATTTTTAATAAATAAATATAAAAAATAAAATGATCATTTATTTGAGAATGAAAGAATTATATTATGTGTCACTATCATCTTCTCCAACTTTATCTCAAATTGCTAAACAATTTCCATACTTCAAAGAATTATTGATATTATGTTACCATTTCAAGTTTTGGAAGATTCTCAAGTTGAAAAAGTAGAGATTAAGTTTGATTATATGAGTGGAAATGAGGGATAAATTTATTGGGTTGAGATTTTTGGTTCAAATCTAGTGTAAAATTCACATGTTATTTGTTAAATTTATTAAAAAGATCTATATAATTCTGTAAAATTTAATATTTTAAAATGAAAATAAATTGAGTTAAATTAGATTCTAAAACCTTAATATGTTAATATGGGGTTGGTATACTTTAGTCTCTAGGCTAAAGTCGTAGGTGATATCTATTTCATATTAATAAATATTAATAAGATTAATATTAGATATATACTTTGCAACTGATGAATAAAATTAAATTGAAATAATATATATTAGTTAAAAATACTTTGTATATTTTTTTATAATTAATAAATCTATATTATAGGTCAAAAAAAATTTAGTCCTAAAACTCATTACTACATATATTTAACCATATGATTCAATGCTTTTTGATGATAATTAGTGTATAAATAATAAAAGGAGGGTTATTTGTAAAAAAAAAAAACACATCAACTTTCACTTTGATTGTATCACAAGCTTTTAATTTTTGCAATTTGATAATGAATTAATCATTTTTGACAAATTGAATCACAACCTCAGAATCTGGTAACAGATGCTTATGTAGTGTCACAAAAATCGCCACATCAGATGCCACGCCAGCATTTAAAAAAATTAAAATAAAAAAGAAAATAATATTTATAATATATCTTAAATTTAAAAAAAATATTATTATCTAGTTTTTTATTTTCATTTAAAAAACATTAACGAGGCATCTGATGTGGCGATTCTGGTAACGTCACGTAATCACCAGTTACTGGATTTTGAATTTATAATTCAATTTATCAAAAATAATTAGTTCATAATCCGAATTGTTAAAATTAAAAGTTTATAATATCATTGCAATTAAATCAAAAGTTTGTGATTTTTTTTTTACAAATATCTGTTAAGAGAATCATCTATGAACCAATTAGTTCTATTTGATATGAGATCAATGTATAATTTGAAATATTATGGTACTGAGATGAAAATATTACATAAACTTAAAGTAAATGAAGATATAAGAAAAATGCCACAAACAAACAACATCTAGACTGTGTTTTCCATATATTTTGATGCAGATCGAAAACAAATGAATATAAAAGTCTTAGACCTGAAGACTGGGGAGAGCTTTGGCTAACTGGAGAAGGCTTCGGGTAATTATGAGGGCTTCGAGTATGACCTTCGACCTCGGGCCCCACCTCAAGGACCTTTGACCTCAGGCCTCACCTTAAGGACTTTCGACCTTAGGCCTCCCCTCAAGATCTACCGAAGGTATCTCTTCGGATGGGACCTTCAGCCATCTTCCTTCAAAACGCGTGTTAGATGGTCAGCACAGGCAGAGGGCGTTCCCTCATTCGTGGATCACATCTTACCCTGTGCAAATGCTTCACGTGACACTCTTACAATGAGACAAGTGGCCTAAGTCTTGAAACCACTATAAATACCCCATAAGGGCACAATTTTCAAAGTACGTTAACCTAATCCAAAATACTCCAGTAATCTACTTTTCTAAGGGCTCTCACAGAGCTTGAAAGCATATAAGTTCATTACTAACTTGAGCGTCGGAGGATCTTTGCCAGGCAACAAGTCTGACCCTCTTAGCTCACGTTGCTTATTGTGCAGATATCTACTTCTGACTCTGTCCAAGTCCAAAGATCGAAAGTTGTTAGGCATTGAGTCTATCAATTGGCTCAGTCTGTGGGAAACATTTAAAAACTTTTTCCAATCTAAGAAAATCATTTTCTTTTCTTTCTTTCGAAGGTAGACACACCGGCTTTCCTTTCTAGATTCAGAAAGCCTGCACTTCTAAAAAATTTTCACTCATGGATGATCCAGACCCCAATGTCTATCCTTCGCCAAGCCACTCTGCTGGGAACAATAACCAAGAAACTCCACCAACCACAAATATAAACACCACCCATAATCCAGGAGCACCTTTCCAAGCCCTAGCAAACCTCTTCAGAAGCGCCCAAATAGATCCTATCCTTACCACAGCACACCAAGCCTCAACTAATGCATCTCCTATCTTATCACCGGAAATCCAGAATGTCATACTGAGTGCACTAGCACCATCCTTACAATTCCTATAAAATCAAAGTCCTCTGGGACAATAGATAAATGAGACCATGACAGCCAACCCAGCCAGAACTGCCAGAACACGACTCTTCCAAACACCCTAGAGAGGGAGGGAGGAGGGGCCGAAGGCATCAGCCAGCAGATTGAGGTCGAAAGTAGGGGCCGTAGGAGGTGATCATGTGAGCTTGGCCAGCAGAGTATGAGGAGAAGAGGAGAGATGAAGATGGAGTGATTAAAATAACGAGGGAAAGAGTTCAACGGAATCTACGGAGCCTAGGGCTGAAGAGGAAAAGGCTGGAAGGGGATCGCTTTGGGGGAGATCATGATAGGACTCATCATGGGTCACGATCTCAAAGAAGGAAACTCATCATGCCAAATATATTGGATCCATAGATCCAAGGGCTCACATTCTTAACTATAAGCATGAAATAAAGCTTCAGACTGGAGATGGTGAGGCACTATATAGGGCCTTTAAGGGGTCGCTGGACGAAGCGGCCACGGGGTAGTATGATGGTTTGAAGAAAGGAAGCATATAAAACTTCAAACAATTAACTTATAACTTCATGAGGAGATTCGTAGCATCCCTATAAAAATGCAGACACAAGGTTTAGAGCTCATCAAATAGGGCCAGGATGAATCCTTGAGGGATTTCCTAGCACAGTTTAATGTGGAGGCACTAAAGGTAACTCATTTAAACCAAGCCAGAGCAGTTGAAGCTCTACAAAAATGCACAACACATGCATATTTCTTTAAGAAGTTATCCAGGAAGCTTTCTAATAGCCTCGAAGAAGCTATGTCAATAGCTCAGAAGTACATCAGATAAGATGACACTTTTTCGAGTTAACCAGTTCGTTCAGAAGTGGAAGGGGGAGCAAGAGGACACCCCATCAAAGATGAATAGGAAAGGAGAACCTAAAGGAGTCTGGATCGACACCAAACCCAAAAGATCCAGGAGTGACACAGAACCCAAAGGAGCCAGGGGTGACACCAAACCCAAAGGAGCCCGAGGCGACATCAAGACCTCAAGGAACCAAGGAGAACACTAAATCCCAGCTTGACTAGCGAAAGACCCTCCAAAGGGGAACCAATCTCTGTTATGAGTTTCTTTTAGAATCGTCATCTTTTAAAAAAATCCTCTACAAGGGTTTGATGCAGTTAGTAGGGGTTCGGGTACACAAGGCCACCAGAAAGGTAGAAGCCAAAGTGATCACAAAAACAGTGGAAAACTACTTCAAGCAAAACATTCAGGGCAAGAGACTTGTCGATCAAGATCATGGGAAAGCTCACACCAAATAGGGAAAGCCCATTCAAGTTGCTAACAGTGAAAGAGGAGCACCTCAAAGCTTAAAGTAGCAAAGACCAGTTTGACTGGCAAAAGACCTTCCTTGGGAGGCACTAAGACCTCTAAAGATGAGGTACAAAGACCAGCTTGATTGGTAAAATATCTTCCTTGGGAGGCACTAAGACCTCTAGAGATGAGGCACTAAGACCATCTTGACTAGAAAAAAACCTTTCTTGGGAGGCACTAAGACCTTTAGAGATGAGGCACACAGACCGGCTTGACTGGCAAATGACCTTTCCTGAGAGGCACTAAGACCTCTAGTGATGAGGCACAAAGACCATCTTGACTGGCAAAAGACCTTCTGTGGGAGGCACTAATACCTCCAGTGATGAGGCACTAAGACCTGTTTGATAAGAAAAAGACCTTTCCCTGGGAGGCACTAAATCCTGGACGAAAGACATAAGACCTGCTTGACAGGCAAAAGATCTTCCAAGGAGGGCACCAAGTCCTTTGCGAGAAAAGGCACCTATGCCTAGCTCAACTGCCTAAAGACCTTTTAAGGGAGGCATGAAGTCCTTCAGAAGCAAAAGGCACAAGTGTCAAAGTTTGCTTTGTCACATTATGGGTGAAGAACCATATCTTTGCCAGAAGCTCAAAAAGGCTAGAAGAAAATGGCAGAAGCCTATATGTCGGCTTTGTAACATTATGGATGAAGGCCCCTATCTTCTTCGAAAGCTCTAAATGGTTAGAAGCAAAAGGCAGAAGCCTCAATGTCTGCTTCGTCAACTCATAACCTTTGATTACCATCTTTTGATAGGCTTCGAAGGATAACAGGTTAGTGGATCTTCCATTAACCACCAAGATCCTTTGGACATTATAGTTGGCAATGATGGCTTTGATGATAATCGAGTCTACCTTCCATGGCGTTGGCTCTTCTTCTTCAACCCATTGCCTATGGCCATTATAGAACACAAACTCAGAAGTTTCCCCACTTTGAGATGTGGACTTTCCTTTCTCATTCACTTCTTCCTCTTGAGAGCCTCCCGTCAAACAAGCTATGTCCCCTACAGTCCCATCATTAACCACTAGTGGCTCTAGGTTTTGATTATCTCTCACGAATCTCCTCAGATAACCCTACTTGATCAACCGCTCAATTTCTTCCATCAAGTGTCTACATGAGTCCATGGTAAGACCATGAGTGTTATGGAACTTGCAGAATTTTGTCTTATCCCTCTTATCAGGGTCTTTCCTGATCGGCTTGGGTCTCTGCCATATGGCCTGATTTTGGAATGCTGTGAAAAAGATCTCAGGCCTGGCATTTAGTGTGGCTAACTTAGTCATGTCAAAGTTCCTTTTGGCTGGCTCTTTTCCGTTCTCCTTTTGTGGAACCACGCCCTTCGAACCACTCGCACGTCCGACCTCTCCTTTCTTTCCCTTCTTCAACAGGGTGTCTTCTTCCTCCCCCTTTCGCTTTTGAGTAACTGGCTTACTTAGAAGGTGTGATCCTGCCGGATGTATTTCTGAGCCATTGACCTAGCTTCTTTAAAACTATTGGGCAGCTCTCTATATAGTTTCTTAAAGAAATCTACATGCGTTGTGAATTTTTCTAGAGCCTCCACTGCTCTGGCTTGATTCAAATGAGTCATCTTCAATGCCTCCATGTTAAATCTTACTAGGAAATACCTCAAGAATTCATCCTAACCTTGTTTGATAAGTTTTAAAGCCTGTGTTTGCATCTCTATAGGGATGCTGGCTGCGAATCTTCTTATGAAGTTCTCGGCTAACTGTTGAAAGTTCTCCATACTTCCTTCTCTCAAGCCATCATACCACTTTGTGGTCGCTCCGTCTAGCAAACCCCTAAAGCATTACACAACGCCTTATCCTCTCTAGTCTGAAGCTCTATTTCATGCTTGTAGTTAAGAATGAGGGCTTTTAGATCCATGGACTCGGTGAATTTGGTAATATTCAGAGCTTCGAACTTGCTTTGCATTTGATAACCTGCTACCCTTTCGATAAATGAGGATTTCAACTCCAACCTCAAATTCCTATCTCCATATTTCTTCTTCCCCAAGCTCCTCCATAGACTTCTTCACCATCTCCCTCATGTGTCTCGACCCTTGGCTTGTAGCCTCATGTTCCCTTCTTCGGGATCGTGACCCATGACGAGTCCTCCTATCATGCTCTCTCCTAGAGCGATCCCTTCCTCTTCTTCTAGCCTCTTCCTCTTCGGGACTGGGCTCCGTAGAGTCTGTTGAGCTTCTTTCTCTCTTGTTATTTTTATCATCCCGCCCTTGCCTCCTCTCTTCTCCTCCTCCTTTTTCCATTGGATCCACATGATTACCTCCTACTACCTCTATTTTCAACCCCAGCTTACTAGCTGATGCTTGCAGCCTATCCTCCCTCCCTCTCTCGGGTGTTTGGAATAGTCGTGCTCTGGAGGTTCTAGCTGGGTCGGTCGGCGTGGTCTCATTCATCTACTATCCCAAAGGACTTTGGTTCAGTGCACTCAAGATAACACTCTGGATTTTCGGTGACAAGCTAGGAGGTGCACTAGTTGAGGCTCGGTGTTGTGTAGTCGGGATAAGATTTGATTGGGTGTTTTTGAAGAGGTCAGCTAGGGGTTAAAGAGGTGCTGTAAGGTCAGGGGTGGTTTTAGTGTTTGTGTTTACGGCCAGAGTTTCATGATTATTTTTACTGTTAGGGTGGCTTTTGAAGGGTCGGTATTGTGATTTATGGTATCTTGGGGGTCATCCATGACCTAATGTTTTATAAGGAGCAAGCTTTTTGAGTTAAGAAAGGAAAGTCAGTGTGACAATCCTTAAAGAGGGAAGAGAATGGCTTTTGAGATCTGGAAAATCTTTTTAAATCGGTTTCCTACAGACGGCGCTACTTGATAAGCTCAAGGCCTAACAACTTCTGATATCATGATTGATGGATCTAGAACTTAATTGAAATATCTGCACCAATAAATAATAGTGAGCTAAGAGGGCCAGGTCTTGTACCTGGCGAGGATCCTTTGACGCTCAAGTCAGTAATGAATTTTAGGCTTAAGCCTTTCACTAATGGACTAGGGTTTTTAGGTTGAGTTTGACATACCTTGAATTCTATGCCAAAATGAAGTATTTATAGTGTGTGTAATGTTCCCTAAGAGGACACTTGTCCTAACATTAGAGGCCCAAGTGTAGATTTTCTGAGGTGTATAGGAAGTAGTTCCGTATCAGGAATGATACATGTGTCCCTAAAAATATTCAAGGGAATTATCTTTGTGGATCCTAGTAAGTAGTGGAGTTTTGACACACAAAGCCCACTTGATGGCAACACTGGGCTTGGGCCTAATCCAAGAAGGTTCAGCTTAGGCCCTCTCTTAAGATATCTTAGGCTTTAGGCCTTATTTTGTAGATTAGATCTGTATCACTATTAAAATCTAAACTTCTAATAATTAGGAAACATTATCTGAAAGGATTACAAAGTTGAACATAAATAGCACAATAATTTAACCTTTCTTTTGGATATTATTTTCTATGTAGTGCTAATTAAAGCAATGCTATGTCCCTTCAATCTTTTTATGAATCGACTTGCATTAGGCTTAGGCTTTAATTATTTGGGTATGGGAACAACAGAACAATTTTATAGGCTGCAGTTTGTTTCAAAAAATAATTAACATCGAAAATGTGTTTGAAAATAAAATAAATATATATAATTATAAATTAAAGATTATATTATTTTTCAGCAATAATTATTAAATTTAAAAAACTTTATTTTTTTTATTAATGCATAAAAATTTTTATGACAATTTTCATATTTTATGTTGATAAGAGTAATTTTTTAATTAAATAAAATTACTATAATTCTATTAGTTATTATTGTGAAAATATGATTACCCATAAATTAATTCGATTTACGAGTTAATTTGGATATTGATAAATTTATTGCCCTGAATTATTTTTTTTGAAAATAAATAATTATTGTTATTTATATATTTTAACCATTTATTGAAAAGCAACTATAGAACTGGAGGGGCTGACTACCCAACATGGAGGTGTTATGGTTTTCAGGAAGCCATTTTGAATTGTATGTTGAGTGAGATTGAGCTAGAGGGATATCCTTATACTTCAGAAGAAGTAAAGGATCCATGGTTTGGGTCAAGGAAAGGTTAGACTGTGGTTTTGCTTCAACAAGCTTGTTTATTATTTTTTCGAATCACAAACTTTCTAATTTAGTTGCATCATGTAGCGATCACAGTCCACTACTTATGGATAATAATGCTATTAATAGTTACAAGAAGGACTACAAGCTCCATTTTGAAACCTTATGGACTAAAGAGGAAGAATATCTATTGAGTTTTGATGAATGGTGGGGAAAATCACAAGGGTTAAAGTGTATAGAATGGTTGGATTGGTGTGCAAAGAAAATTTAGCTTTGGGGTAAGGGATTCATGCTTCGGTTTCGAAAACAGATAGAAGACTGCAAAAAAAATCTTGGTTCAGCTAAGGGATGATGATGATGGGCATTTGGCAGTAGAATTTTTTAGGGAGAGAAGATAACTTTCACACCTACTTAATCAAAAAGAATGTTACTGGAAACAAAGGGCTAAGGCTTTTTGGTTGAAGGAAGGGGATGTGAACACGAGGTATTTTCATGTGGCCGCTACAGTTCGAAAGAATACTAATCATATTCGTTTTTTAAATACTGATTCTGGGGTACGGGTTGAAGATGAGGGGGGGAATGTGTGAGATGGTGAGGGATTATTTCTCTTCTTTGTACAGTGATTCGAGTGAAGAGGGTGTAGGGGCAACAATCGGTTTGGAGTTTTAACAATATATATGATTGTATTTGTCACACTATGAATTTTGTATTTTAATTTAGTTTATCTTATCTCATCTTATACATGTATATATACTACTGTAAACAACATCAGTAATATACAAGAAATACAGAAGCCTTTCTTCTTCATTTATTTACATTAGATTTCACATGGTATCAGAGCCAAACATGGTAGCCAAAAACAAAATCATACCAGTAACTTCTTCCTCTTCAATCACTCTTATCTCTTTTCACACATCCTTTTCAATCAAATTGAATTCTCATAACTATTTGGAAAACACAAATGACTCCTCTTTTAAACTCCCAAAATCTGATTGGCTACATCAATGGAAATATACCAACACACCTCAACAAACAATAACGAGCACCGAAAATCCACCACTCCCAATCCCAAATCCTGCATTTTAGACCTGGTTCCAAAAAGACCAACTTGTTCTCTCTTGGATTCTCTCTAGCCTCACTGAAGAAACCTTTCCTTATGTAACCGGTTTAACCTCTGCACAAACCATCCTGTCAGCTTTAGAAGATAGCTTTGGTGCTATTTCTCAAACTAAAAAATTGCAACTTAATATTCAGCTTTAAGAATTCAAACAAAAGGACATGCCTATTACTAAATATCTTCAAAAAGCAAAGTCCTTGGTTGATCAACTTGTTACTGCAGGTAGAACTCTTGCACCATCGAAGTTCAATGCTATTGTTTGTAGGAATACAAATAAGGAATTTCGTAACTTGATTTCTAGCCTGAATATGAGTCCAACACTTCTTAGTTTCAATGATCTTTTGCTCAATTCATTTCTCATGAGATTTTAATCAAAATCCAAGAAGAATCTACAATGGCAAATGTTGCTTATAAACCTCCATTGCTGCCCACTCCATCCATGCCAACACTACAGGCTCAAACTTTATGATTTAATCAGCATCACTTTCAGAATAATGCAAAAATTCACTCATCGTGAAATAATGGTAAAAGAAGAAATCCTTGTCAGATGTGTGGTTACACCAATCATACCCCAGATATTTGTTGAAGACAATATCAATATTTTTGCCAATCAGCTGTTACTCCTCAAGCTAATATTGCATATGGAATCTCTCACTATAATGCACCTAAAGATTTCTCAGCTTTGGGACAACCTTTCCTTCAACCGTGGGTAGCTGATATAGGAGCAAATGCTCATATTACACAGACATTGTTGCACTTCATATGCCTCAACCTTATTCAAGTGGTTACTCTCTTATTGTTGGTAATGGGCTAAATTTACCTATCAATAATATTGGTACCTCTTTTATCCTTTCTTACACTAAAAATTTTGTTCTTCGCAATGCTTCACATGTGCCTTTAACTAAAAAACCTTTAGTTTCAGTTCAGAAATTTTATACTAATAATTCTTGCTTCTTTGAATTCTAGCCTTCTTATTTTTTTAATTAAGTACCAACAAACATGGAGGGGGCTTCTGCAGAGTGTGGATGATCATGGACTATACAAGTTTTCTATTCATAAACCTCTTAAAACTTTGTTAGCTGATGTCGTTCCTTTTTCTCTTTTTCACTCTAGGTTGGGTCACTTGAATGCACAAATAGTTTAGAAAATTATTTCACAAAACGGTCTCTCCACTGTTTCAGATGCCATAAAATCAAAATGCTCTTCATGCTATCAAGGAAAATTGGCTAAAATTCCTTTAACATCTGTAGAACATAAAAGTACTAGACCATTTGATATTATTTATTCTGATGTATGGGGGCCTTCACTAGTATTGTGTAATTTAGATTTTAGATATTTTGTTTTATTCGTTGATGAATTTACTTGTTTTACTTGGATCTTGTTTATGAAAAATAAAAGTGAGGTTTATGATACTTTTCTTAATTTTCATGCACTTGTTAAAAATCAATTTTCTTGTTCTATTAAAGCTTTCCATTCTGATTAGGGAGGCAAATTTCAAAAATTAAATAAATTCTTTCAATCTCTTGGAATTCTCCATCTTATTGCTTTCCTATATACACATGAACAAAATGGCATTTCTGAACGTAAAATTAGACATATTGTAGACACTGCTCTTACTTTACTTTCTCACTCTTCTATTCCTTTCAAATTTTGGCCTTATGCCTTTGATACTAGTGTATTTCTAATAAAAGGAATGCCATCTTCTATAATTAATAATAATTGTCCATATCAGTTATTGCTTGGCAAAACTCCATATTACAAAATTTTAAAAGTTTTTGGTTGTTTAGTTTATCCACTCTCAAGGTGATACTGTTCAGTTTAACCTCTCTTAAGGCCTTACAATCAACATAAGTTTGAATTTCAAACCAAAAAATGTGTGTATTTGGGCCTTTCACCTTCTCATCATGGCCATCAATGTCTTGATCTTAATAGTGGTCATATTTTTATTGATCAGCATGTTAAATTTGATGAAAATATTTTTTCCCTTCAAAAATCGTGTCTATTCTAAAAATTCTACAACTCAAACTCCTCTCATATTGTCTTCTACTTGAGTCATACTTTGTCATAATCCATACACAAACAGCAGTCATGCACAAGCATGTATCTTTTCTTTTCCTTCTTCTTTTAATTTTAATTCCTTATCTACTCCTAACCTAAATTTATCTACAATAAATTTTAAGAATTCAAATCCTATTTCTTCTCCACTTTTATCTCCTTCTTCAACTCAATCTCTAAATACATGTCATTTTCAATCCTTATCTAATTCAACTCCTCCACTTAAATTTAAATCATTAACTGAATTGCTTAAAATTACTGAACCAATTCCTACCCCACCTGAATTGAATTTATCCAAAATATCTTCTCCCTCTTCTTTTAATTCACGTGTTGTACACCAATCCAACCAGCCACATTTTTTCCAAAGTTTAAAGCTCTTACCTGATCATTCTTTATCAAAAAAAAAAAACTCCCTTCTTCCTTCTCCTTTTATTGACTACATAAAAATTGAACCTTTAACTTTTCACTCAAGCCAAAAAATATGGAGTTTGGAGAGAGGCTATGCAACAAGAATATGATGCTTTGCTTAAAAATAAAACATGGCGCTTAGTTCCTAAACCGAAAGATAAAAATATAGTGGGAAGTAAAAGGGTCTTTTTCATCAAAAGGCATTATGTGGCACTATTTCTTGATATAAAGCTTGTTTAGTTGCAAAGGGCTACAATCAACAGTTTGGAATAGATTACAGTGAGATGTTCAGCTCGGTAGTTAAAGCAACTATAATTCAAATTATGATCAGTATTGTTGCAATGAAAATTTGGTGACTTCATCAATTTGATGTCTCTAATGTTTTTCTCTATGGTTTTCTGACTAATAAGGTGTTTATAGAGCAACTACATGGATTTGTAGACATTAATAATCCTAACAATGTTTGTTTGTTGCAGCGTTTACTATATGGGCTCAAAAAGTCACCTCGTGCCTGGTTTCAAAGGCTTAGCCAATATCTTATATCTTGTGGTTTTTAAGCTTCTATAGCAAATTCATCTTTATTTATTATGCATATTGGTTCGAATTCTCTATTGGTGTTGGTATACGCTGATGACATCATTGTCACAGTTTTTTATTCTCAATTGATTGATGGTTTTATTCAATCTCTACAAGATGAATTTTTAGTACGTGACATTACTGTATTGTAATTTTTTTTGTCATTAAGGCTAGTCATAAAGCTGATAGTTTTTACTTATCTCAACGACTTGTTGGTGAAAATAGGTATAGAGAATTCTAAAGGCTGTCACACTCCAATGGCTACCACTCCTGTGTTACATCGCGATTCAGGTCCTCTCTTTCCAAATGTTGAACTATATAAACAAGTATTGGGTACTCTTCAATATGCCACTATGACAAGATCAGATATTGCCTTTTCACTTAATAAGTTATATCAATACATGCACAATCCAACTGATCAACACTAGGCAGTTGTAAAACATTTATTGCGTTATATTAAATATACATTGGATTTCTCCATTTTATTTAATAGACATGTGAATTTTAAGCTACAATATTTTTTAGATAGTGATTGGGGTGGTTTCCCCGATGATCGTCACTCAACAAATAGTTATGCAATTTATTTGGGCTCATCAATTATTTCATGGAGTGCAAAGAAACAACCTACAGTGGCTCGTTCCTCCACTGAAAGTGAATATAAGGCACTTGCTAATACTACTGCAGAATTATTATGGATTCGGTCTTTACTCGAGGAAATTGGTATTTCATCTATTGTTCATGCTAAACTATGGTGTGATAATGTTGGTGCTATGTCTCTCACTCAAAATCCAGGTGTTCATGCTCGTACGAAGCACATCCAACTATATTTTAATTTTGTTCGTGAATAGGCTGTAAAAGGCAATATCACAGTCTCTTTTATTTCTTCAAGTGATCAAATAGGAGACATTATTACCAAGCCGTTAGGAACTCGCACCTTTGATCATCTGGTAACCAAACTTCAACTAAGAGCTCCTTCCCCATTGGCTTAAGGGGGGGTGTTAACAATATATATGCTTACAGCTGTCAAACTTTAAATTTTGTATTTTGTATTTTAATTTAGTTTATCTTATCTTATCTTATACATGTATATATACTACTGTAAACAACATCACTAATATATAAGAAATACAAAAGCCTTTTTTCTTCATTTATTTACATTAGATTTTACATGGAGGAAAGAGTGGGAAGAGAAGAGAACAACCTTTTTTTGGCTCCTTTTAGAATGGAAGAATTTGACATAGCCATAAAACAAATGCAAAAGGACAAGGTCACATGCCCTAATGGCCTAAATCCAAGATTTTTTCAAATGCACTGGTATCAGATAGGGGACGACATTTATAAGGCGGGTATGTCATGGATTCTTTATGAGTCCTTTCCTTTAAATTTAAATAGTACTTTAGTTTTGTTGATTCCTATAGGGGAGAACCCAACTAGTGTGAGAGATTTTAGACCAATTTCCCTGTGCAATGTGATGTATAAAGTATTGTCTAAGGTGCTTGCTAATAGGTTCAAAGTTATTCTTTCTAGTATTATTCATGAGAGACAATCAACTTTTGTTCTGAGTAGACTTATTATAGATGATATCATCTTAGCAGGGGAGGTCCTTCATCACATGAAAAGGCATAAAATTAGATATCAGTAAAGCATATGATAGAATTAAATGGGATTTACTTCAGAAGGTGATGAAGGAGATGGGTTTTGGGGAGCAATGGGTTAGGTGGATGATGATGTGTGTCAAAACTGTGGATTATATAATGTTGTTTAATGGGAATGAGATTGGTTCTATTAATCCTAATAGAGGGCTTAGGCAAGATGACCCCCCCCATTGTCTTACCTTTTTATTCTTTGTGCTAAAGTTCTTTCTAGTATTTTGTGGAAAGCTGAGAGTGAGAAGAAGATTACATTGTGTAAGGTCTTTAGGAGGGATCCTAGTATTTTCCATTTATTTATTTTTTTTTTCCGATGATAGTTTTTTTATTTTTTAAGGTAAGAAGGGAAGTGGTATGGGTTATTAAGTCTATCTTAGATCATTATAAGGGTATGTTGTGTCAAGCTGTGAATTTTAACAAGTTTGGGGTGATGTTTAATTCTAATTCTAGGACTAATAAGTAAGATGAGTTTAAGCAGTTGCTTGGAGTGAGTGAAGAGTTGAATTTGAGCAAATATTTATGGTTACCATCTCTGGTGGGTAAAGCTAAGAAAGTTGTGTTTAGGTTTTAAAAGATAAGATGTGGGCTAGTATTCAAGGGTGGAAAAACAAACTGTTATCTAGAGTAAGAAATGAGATACTTTTAAAATCTGTAGCACAAACCATTATGAGCTATTGAATGAGTGTTTTTTAACCAGTAGTTATTTGTGAGGAATTAGAAAGGATGATGAATTCTTTCTGGTGGGGATTAGAAAGGGGAAGGGAGGATTAGGTGGTAAAGATGGGGTAGAATGTGTGATAAAAAATCATGGGGAGGGTTGGGTTTTAGGGATCTTCAGGCATTTAATTTAGCTTTGTTGACTAAATAGGGGTGGAGGATTTTGAGAAGTCTAAATTCTTTAGTTGCTAGAGTCTTAAAAGCGACTAAGGAGGGTTTTTTAGATTGTTAGTTGGGTAGTAATCCCAACTTTATTTGGAGTATTTGGATGGCTTGAGATGTTCTTCTACTAGGTAGGAGATGGAGAGTGGGTAATGGGGAATCTATTAAGTTTTGGGGAGATCCTTAGGCAAGGGAGAATGCTTTCTTTAGGGTTAGTGGTGAGTGCTTAGAGGGGTTTAAGGTTGTGAGAGTTTGTGATCTTATTGATAAAGAGGGGGGGAGTTGGAAAAGAGAGTTGATTGAGAGTTTGGTGAGTGAGGAGAATGCTAGGAATATTTTAAATACGTACATTCCTAGGACAGATAAGAGTGATATTTTGTTATGGTACTATACTAAAGATGGGGAGTATAGCTCAAAATCTGGGTATAGGCTTTTAAGTGATGTGGTTCAAAATGAAAGAGAAGGGTTGGAGAGTGAGGGGTGGGGTAGATTATGGAAACTAAGGTTACCTCCTAAAATCTTATCATTTGCTTGAAGGCTTTGTAGAGATATTTTACCAACTAGGATAAAATTGGTGAGTAGGGGAAGGAGTGTTCCTATTGAGTGGGTGAATTGCGGGGTGGGTGTTGAACATCATTACAATGTGTTTGTTGAGTGTGAGAGTGCTATAAATTTTTACAGAGAATTTGGTCTAGATGTGCCACAACTAGGTGATCAAGAGTTCAATGATTGGCTTCTTCAATTTATTTTACATAAACCTGCAGATGTTGTTTGCAAGTTTATTCTTTTATTTTGGACTATGTGGAGACACATGAATGAGAATCTTTGGTCTGAAAATTTAGTGGATGCAAGAACAACTGCCATGCTTTGTCTACAATATTATAGAGATTGGCAGTTGGTAGGGGAACCAATTGAGGATTTTTCAGTTCATGCTCCTCAAATTCAGCATATTCGGCAGGCAAATGATGCTCACCAACTTCACCAAAGGAACTGTGCTCATGGGTCAATAGCGGATAATGGTATTCAAGTTCAAGATTTTCCAAGTAACAGGTCGTGGAATCATTACCAAGGTCTAGTATTGCAGCGCCTTAAGCTACATATGACGTCAGATTGTTTTCCTAGCCGACCAGGACAACAATACCAAATGGTACCATATCAAGCTTGTGTCCAGGAGGACGTTCCATATGGTATTGCACCATTTTCACTTCAAGACAGTGACAATGTTGCTTCTTCTTCTACGAGTCTTCAGGGTACTTCTTCTCACAATTTTATTACATGGCTTGCTCCAACTCCAGGTAACTTCAAATACAATGTGGATGTTAGTGTTCTTCAAACTCGAATTTCATTGGGATTGGAATGCTTATTAGAGGTGAACGAGGCCACTTTGTTGTTTCAAGATCTTTTAAATTTCGGTTCAAAGGTTCAGCTGCTGAGGCTGAAGCTTTAGGCTTATTTGAAACAATTCAGTGGCTTATCAGTTTGGGATGTGTTCAAATATCTTTTGAAGTGGATTCTAAACTTTTAGCTAATTTTGTCCTTAGTTATAGTGTTAATGTTTCAAATTTTCATAATATTATTGAGGATTGTCTTGTTCTTCTTAACGATATAAAATTTTCTATCATGTAAATACTCCATCTCATGTTTTAACTAGAAAATATCATTTTATTGCTTGTTGGTTAGTGTCTTTTGTTTAGTTTGTTTATATTAAAATTGAGATTCTCTTTTATTCTTCTTAATAATACTGCTCTTTACATAAAAAAGTTATATATATATATATATAGCCTTCTTCAAATATTTTAATGAGAGAAACATTATCAAAACGAAGGAAAAGAAAGAGGAAAATAAAATTTAGTTAAAAAAAAATTCCAAACAAAGGTAATAATTTATTTAATTCTCTACAATAATATTTTAAAAACATTTATTTTAATACAATTTGCATTGTGGAAGTGCAAGAAGACGAATTTGTGTTAATTTTTTGTGATTGCCAAATGGGAAGCAAACAAAGCAGATCAAATGGTAAAACATTTTTATGTTTTGTCCAACTGTGGTTGGTCAAAATTATAAACAAATATTTTAATTTAGTAGTAGAACTAAAATTGACGGCGGTGTCATATTTAATTTGAGCAATTATTAGTTTAAAATGTATTTTTTTCCAACATTTATTTTAGTTTTGTATTTTTCATGATATAATAATTGAATTCAAGTCTATTTTTAAGTCTGAACTTTACATTAGACTATATCATCAATTAAAATTTAATTTAATTTTATATCTAAATAAAAATTATGGTATATGATAGTTATTATTTTTTTATCATCTATATAAAATGATTAAGATCCTCTCCGATATAACAATTCTCATAATTACGTAATAAACGTATGAATATTCCATAGCAGTTACATGTTGACTGGTCAGAATGTTTGATAATTTTAAATTTTATGCAGATTATAGTCTCACATATCTTTCAGGAGAGAAATGTGGTGGCGAACAAACTGACAAACCATGATCGACCTTATTCTGAATTGACATAGCAACATACTTTTTAGGACTTATGGCTCAAATATATATGATGATATAAGCAGAAAATAGCGTTATTGCTTTTTGTAATTTGTTTTATTCTTTTGCCTTTTATTTGGCTTTCATACCTTGTAGCTTGCAAGACTAAGTTTGTATTAAATTATCTTTTTTCTTTTAATAATATTTTGAGTTTTCTCGAAAATAAAAAAGTCATTAAGGAGACATCAATCTGATTGGAATGTTTGAGTGTGGTATTTGATTCTTAGACACAAACTTGATAAAAAAAATGTTAAAAAATAAAATTATAAGTTTTAAATTAAAAAAAAAAAAAGAATCCTAGTAAGATATAATTAAGTGGGACAATTGATGTGCAAAAATATTCTAAGTTGTAATTTACCATTACACCACTATGTTATTTTCCTTTTTAAAAAAAAATAATTCTTAAAATTCATATTTCTTCTCTCTTTAGTTTTTTTTTAAATAAATATAATTTTCATTCATAATTAATGGCAGAACACATAATTCAATAATAAAAGAACAAACATAAAATAATTGTCCTAACTAGAGCAAACTGATTCGTTGATCCTATAGAACATTCAACTGTCATATTATTAGTTTTAAATGACTGTGATTGGAGTTGAAAAATGAAATAAATCATTATTCTCTTTCCAAATATCTGAAACTCATCAGCACACATATCTTTCGACATAATAATTACAAAACAACTTCCAACAAGAGAAGACAAGCTGACAGAAAATAATGAGAAAATATATTAATGAAAACTAATAAAAAAAAACTATCATCATAACATCTTGATGTCTCTTAACTCTGTAAGGGTTCCAAAGATTAATCTTCAAGACTAACGTGCAAGATAAAGAAAGACAATGCGAGGTGCCTAATTCCAACAACTTCGATGCCTAAGTAATTTTTCTGAGATAGATTCAATATAATAAAAAGATAGTTCAGTATGATTAACCTGTTTTCTATGGACTAGGTAGGCTTTTATACCTCACATGATAATTGTCAAGCTCCTACAAAATAGGATAGTGGCTTAGGATTAGGATATCATGATCTGAGGGATATAAGCGAGATTTTAAGAGTTATTTCTTAGTATGCTTATCTTCTTAGTAATGGTCCAGGGTCGAGCCCTGCCTCGTCTAGCGAGATGAGACAGCGACCCTATAGATACGTCTGGGGTCTGAGGCTCGAGCTCTAGATAATGTATGCTTGGCCACTGTCATGGCTTGGGGTCACCACTTTAAGGGTCGAGGTTATCACAATTGTTACCACGGATCTATTAATGAGTGTTTGAAGAGGCGATAACAAAAGAATCATAGAAGTAGTCAGTGACAGATGTGATAACAACACAGAAGATAATGTTATTTTAGCTAAATCAAATAAAATATTTGAAAACTCCATCGATCAAAAGAGAATATATTTGCTCATGTACGGCGCGGGGGGGGGGGGGGGGGGGGGGGGGGCGGGGCGGCGGGGGCGAGGCCGAGGCG
>CAOJBK012005772.1:0-13174 GCA_948294925.1 Codiaeum variegatum
GAGATCCATTCATGGTCTTAAGTAAACTTTGATGAATTAGATTCATTGTTATTTATGCGATTATCAAATAATTTTATTTCATCAAACACATAAATGAATCTAAATGTACAAGAAGGTTAGTGGGAGCTCACTTAACTATGCTATAGTATTAGTGTTAACTCACTTTACTCTGCAACTATATTAGTGGTGATTGAAATTACAGTATGACAGTGTTAGTGGGAGTTCACTTTACTGTGCAATAGAGTTAGAGAGAACTCACTTTGCTTGTACTAAATGTGGATAACATTTATTAATTGAGAAAAACATTAGTATGCTCATTAAATGTGAAAGACTGTTAATCCTAAATTTTTCCTCTATATAACTTAAGAGAAAACACCTATATTCTTGGAATTCAAATCTATGAGATAGATTGATAGAGAATTATAGGTTTCTCCAAAAGTTAATACTTGGAAGAGTGTTGAAGTGTTCAACATGCCAGTTTCTAAGATGGGATATTTGTACTGTTTGTATGACTAAAATACATATATTTAATCCATGATGATATCATTGAATAATGGTCAAAGTAATTCTTCAGTTCTTGAAAAAGCATAAGGATTTAGTTTTGACTATATGGACAAAATGGATGCCCCTTTTATAGCACTTGTAATAAAGGCGACCAAAGTGTCATAAGAAATGTCCACTAGAGCTTCACACTGATTCAAAGCCTTGTAAAGAGCTTGGTGGTGAGAATAGGAAGGCATGATTAAGCTCTAAATTAGGATATTGGCCTGAGTCTTCTTTAGTTGTTTTAATAAGGGATCCTCTTCTAGTTCAGGAGTACCCTTTGATTGAGCCACCGGTTGGCTAACTTGAAGTGGAGCAATTAGTGCTTTTAAAATTCTCACACTTCTGGTAATATGATAAATTCCAACCTTCATAGTTATCAAATCGATGACACAGCAGTAGTCACTTTGGATAAACTTCCTTAACGAAGGTAGGTCATCTACAGTAGCAGAGTAATTACGGGAGATAGACTTCCCTAATGAAGGTAGGTCATCTCTAGAGTAGTGTAAATTACTCAGAGGCTTATCAGTAACACATATTAGATGAGTGGGATCCCCTTCATCAAATTCCACCAAGATGGCATTAACATTGTGATCTGAAAGAGGGTTTGAGCTGATGTTTAGCAGAGAGGTAGGTGGAAGGAGCTCTTTGGAGTCTATTAGATCTTATATTCTATGCCTAAGGGCCTTGTAATTGTATGCTTTATGGTCAGACCCTTGATTGTAATCACACCTCGCATTCATGTTAAAATTTTTGGAAAGTGGATTTGGAACAAGCTTCCGTTTTAATTGTGTGATAGCTCTGCCATCTAAGCACTTCTTGTAGATAGTAGTAAAGGGACATCCACCCAAATTAGAAAACTTTCTCCTTTCCAACTGGATCATTTTGTGATTGAAACTAGCATTAACTTCACCCTCTTTTTTGGTGACATTCCCTTGATGAACATGCCTCTTAAATCTAGAGGAGGAAGCTTGAGAGTCATCTTTAATAAATCCTACATCAATTTAATCTTTGATGTGTGAATAGTTAAGATCAAAGCTTTGAAGATTAATAATTATTGTGTAATCAGTTAGTCATGATACATAATAAGTTATATTTTCACCACAGTATCCACTAGATTCAAAGGGTCTATTAACCATTTGAGATGCCTTTTTCCTCCACCTTGTAACAATGAGGAAATGGTTTCCATAGGATGTTGTTTTGTATTTTCAAGATCCCTTCTTGAAATATCAATTTCATTATTATAAGTGTACTATTTTAAAAAACTTTACAAAAAAATTCCCATGTCACTTTTTGAAAATCATCAAGTTCTATAAACCATCTAAAAGTCGCGTTAGAAAGCGACTATTGGAACAATTGACCAAGGAGCTCACTATTTACACCTAAAGAATGAAGTGCATCATCATAGATCTTGAGGTGCATTTTAGGATAGGTTGTGGCATAGAATTTCTTGAAGACCAACATTTGAAACTTTGGAGGCAGTCTTGCATTAGGGAACAAGCTGAGAGACTTGACACTAACCATATAATCTGTCTTCTTAATAGTTCTCAAGGTGTTTTGAATCTCCTCATATTTTTTAACCATGACTTTATAGACAGGATGATCCTGGCCCCCCTTTTGGAAAGGATCCGAGGGAGGGATAGTTAGTGTAGTGACCCCAAGGTCAGCTAGTATGGGAATGATGATAGCATCTTCAATCAACGACTCCTTACCCGAGTTAGAGGATGTAGATGAACTGTTGGTAGGCTGGACACCCACTTGGGCCATCATAGCTTGAACCTTACTTAAGATAGTCTGCTTTAGGATTCAAAACATGAAGGCCATAGTCTCTCATTATTTCTTGAAGGCCTCGTCTTGTTTCCTTAGAATTTCAGCTAGTATGATGGCAATGTCACCTTGAGGAGCAACGACATCAGCAACAGTAGGGATTGGTGTGTGCTCCTTTTACATGGGTACCTTTGGATAAAAATAGATAGGGTATCAGTATTTGAGAAGTTTTACCACACCAAATAAGGTGCATGTTTTTTAATAGGGTAGTGGTAGGAAAACCAATTTGGAACATTTCACTTGGATTAAGTTTCTTAAGTGTAGTGATGCATGCATACATGTATACATGGATGAAAATGGTTTCATAATGACATGATTATATCAGAGTTTAGGGTACATGTGACCTAGGGTAAAATTTAATCATTACATGAAGTTTAGTGGTTTGAATGGTTACCCAGCGACTAGAGGTGCGATATACCTAACCATTTGTGAATCAGAGAGATTCGTGTAAGTCCAATGCTAACGTGTAACCTCATTATCCTAACTAAATGGATTAATGGAGTACACCTTGGGGGGGATGTTTTCACTATCAGCAAAGCAGTCCCATGGAAGGAAGCTCACTCGATGTTAATTTCTATCCTTATTTTCCTAAAAATACGGGTACATGTGAAGTGATGCATGAAACCAACTTCATATAACTTTTGATCTAAAAATGTTTTGTATAAAAAATAGTCCACTTAATTTTGCCAATTTTAAACGTCCCCAGTGGAGTCTCCAGCTGTGAGGCTCTGACCTCTAAGAGGCCAGCGTGCCTCTGGCTTTTGGTCTGAGGGAACAAACGTCGGGGGGTCAGATTGCACATGGAGTCAGTTGTTAAATCTCACATGAGGAGAACCTCTTATGAGCCCATTAAGTGCATAGTGTGCTTGAGTAGTCACTTAATACTTTAGAAAAAAAGTTTTATTTTTAAGGTTATTAAGAAATAATTTTTTGCTTAAATAAAAAAAAAATGTTACTTTTTCCATTTGGAAAAGACAAGCCTTTAAACAAAGAATGGATTCGGAAACTCGTAATTGATAAAAATTAATTTTAGAAAAAAAATGTTTATTTTCCTAATAAGTTTAGCTCTAAATTATATGAATTTAGTTTAAAAAAATAATTTTCATGTATGCATGATAAAATATTATGGTGAATGAATAGTTATCTCATTTTAATTATGATGCATGACCAAAATTATGATATGAAAGATAAAATAGGAATGGCATAAATAAAGGAAAAGTAATTTAAAGCAGTAAAGAAACATGGGACATGGGTCTCTCCTGTAGCCAAAAAGGGCACTAGAGAGAGTACACATCCCCAATAACAAAAAAATTGAATAAATTGAAATAAAAAAAAATTAAATACACATCAAAAGGCAAACACAGAGGGAATCCCTCCTCTAGCCATAAGGCGTAGAAAGTGCATACATTCTCCTTTTGAACATGCATTTAACTAAAGGAATGACAATAATAGGAAAAAATAATTTATTAATAATGATAAAAATTAAAAATAAATAAAAAAAGAGAGAGATCTATACCATTAAAAATGGATGTGTTAAGAAATAAACTAGGCAGATTCCTCCATTAGCAATCATATGCTAAGAAAGAATCACCTTGATTGCCATTATAACAGATAATGCAAAATAATAAAAATATAAAATAAATACTTTGCTCTTCATTGCTTCAGAATTGGAGGGTCAGATGGTTTCACAAAAGCAAAATGGGTCTCCATTATGTTTAGGAATAGTTGTGATTGAATGACTTCGACAGAGGTTTGGGTTATGAGTGTTTAGAATAAAAGTTTGGCAGAGTATCTCAGTAAAGCTTGTTCCCAAAATGTGACCCAAAGGATCCTATTTATAGAAAATTTTAGCTTGATAGGCAAGAAAAGCTACATATATGCTCGGGGACAGGCGCACACGCCTTCTAGGAGGAGCGCACACCACTGGAAGAGCGCTCACACTTACCATGGAGCGCACATGCGAGCTGTAGAGTGCACACGCCTACCAAAATATGCACATTACTACTATAGAGCACACAAGCCAACCTCTTGGTGTACACACCTTGCATGGGGCATGCACGCTAGGCTCTAGGACCCATGCAGACTTAGTTTGGTTCGATTCTATTTTGGAACTTATATTTTTCCTGACTTTTTGGGCTCGTTTTAAGTCTGATTTTGGCATGATTTGCATCTATAAGCTAGTATTAATGGTGTAAAAATATGGGTTCACAAATTTGATATCTTAAGCTCCATTCAAACTAATGAGAATAGAGCTCCTATTTTAGATGAAGTAAGAAATTCCATAGAAGATGCAGTTTTGACACTCATCTTAACCATTTCACTTCATTTTATAGAAGATCCTTCACATCTTATAGACAAAAATGATAAAATCCTTAGTAACCTTAGGAGTAAAAAACTAAGAGATTTTAAGTGGTACAAAAACACATTCTTTACACGAGTGATGCTTAAAGAAGACTCTAACCAACCAGTTTGAAAAGAAAAGTTCCTAGCCAGGTTACCTTAAATCCTAGGAGAAAAAGTTAGAAATTCCATCAAACAAGTCATTGATAAGCAAATTCCCTATGATCAATTCACTCATCGAGAATCGATTAATCTTACCCAAAAGGAAGGACTTAGGATCTGCTAAGACTTGAAACTCAAAAAAGCATCTCAAATTGAAATTAAAAAAAAACTAAATAAGAATATGTAGTTTTTGTAAATAGTTTGATTATAACCCATTAAATCCAAATCATGTAGTGGTCAGTGAAAAACCAAACCATATAGGAAACCAATTCTTCTTATAAGAAGTCTTCACTAGACCCTTGTTATAAGAAATCTTCATCTTCAAAAAGAAACTATAAACCTTATAAAAGAAACCAAACCAAAAGTAAATCCAAATCCAAGTCCAAAATAGACCTTAAGAATATCACTTGTTACAAATGAGGTAAAATAGGTCACACATAAAGATTCTATGGTCTTAATACTTGCCTTCATGAACTCAATCTAGAAGAAGATGTCATTAACAAAATTTTAGTTATTCTAGTAGAATCATCTGAAAAAGAGTATTCTAGCTCTTCAAATTGATGAATTAGCAACTTCGTTTGATTTCACCAACTTGGACTCTAGTTTTAATTCTAAAATTGAAAATTCCTAACAAATTAATGTTTTGACTAAAAGCTAATAATCAATCTTGGAGGCAGTCAAATACATTAATGATCCTCATCTTCAAAGAGAATGTCTAGATAATCTCTTAAAGGATTTAGATGGAAAATCATAAGAAAAACCTATTAAAATCCATTCTCTTTTACCTTTAACTAGGAAAAGTACCTATGACATCAAAATCATCCTTGATAGGGGTAAGAAATCCAACCCAATGATTCAAGACCTATAAAAAGAAATTAAAACCATTAAATCAGATTTAAAAGAACTTTTAGAGAAATAACAAAGAGATTCTAATTTAATATAAAAACTAATTTCAAAATAAGATTCTAATTCTGATTTTGATCCATAAATTGAATCTTTTCAACCACAAAACCTAAAATCTTTGGAAACAATCTTAGAAATTCCAGAGAATTTTATAAATGTCGTGAGACAAATAACTTCAAGAAAGTATTTTATTCAAATCACTATATTCTTCTTAGATGGTTTCCATTTGGATACCATTGCATTATTTGATACAAGAGCAGATCTCAATTGTATCAAATATGATTTGGTTGCAAAAAGATACATCAAATATATTGATGAAGAGCTTACAACTATAAATAGATCCAAACTCTACTTAGATGGAATAACAACTGCCTTTATAGTAAATGTAGATGTTGCTTTAAAAAATCATTTTGTTATTGTAAAAAAATACAACAATTGGTCATTTTGGGATCTCCTTTCATCAACATCATCTCCCATTACAAAGTCACTAATGAAGGGATTTATTTCAAAAAAAAAACTAAAAAATCATTTTTCCATTTTTAGAAAAGCCTAAGAAAAGAAATCTCAATTTACTCAAGGCAAATTCAATTTACAGCTTTTGAGATCAATGCTTTAATTAAAGGAAAATAAACCCACCTAATGCATTTACATCAGGATGTGAATTTTTAAAGAATTCAATTACAACTTCAAAACCTTTCTATCTAAGAAAGGATAAAAAATTTTTTAAAAAAAATGAGAAGGACATTTGTTCTGACCTCCTAAATGCTTTATGGAGTAGAAAATAACACATTGTTAACATACCCTATGAAAGGGATTTTGATGAAAGTCAAACGCCAATAAAGCTAGACCTATCCAGAGGAATGAAAGCCTAGATAGTAAAGAAATTCAATATTTAGAGTCTAAAGGGCTTGTTTCCAAAATCCAAATCACCTTATTCTTATGCAACTTTCTATGTCAACAAAAATAGAGAAATAGAGACAAGAACTCCTAGATTGGTGATCAATTACAAACCCTTCAACAAAGCTTTGAAATGGATCCACTATCCTATCCCAAACAAAAAATATTTGATCCAAAAACTCCATTATGCTTTCATATTTTAAAATTTTGATATGAAATCTAGATTTTGACAAATACAAATTCATCACAAGGATAGGTACAAAACTACATTCACAGTTGCATTTGGACAATATAAATGGAATGCCATGCCATTTAAATTGAAAAATTCATGTGAAGAATTCCAAAGGTACATGAATTATATTTTCAACCATTATTCCAACTTTTGCATCATCTACATAGATGATGTGGTCATTTTTTCAAAATCAATTGATCCTCACTTCAAACACTTTTAAACTTTTTTCCAAATTACAAAAAGAAATGGGTTAGTGGTTTCAAAAACCAAAATGTCCCTTTTCAAACTCATGTGAGATTCTTGGGTCATTACATTACTCAGAGTACCATTACACCAATTGAGAGATCCCATGCTTTTACATCCAAATTTCCAGATAAAACCTAACTGCAATAGTTCTTAAGAAGTTTCAATTATGTTTTATAGTTTTTGTCCAAACATTAACTATCTTGCTAAACCTTTGCATAATAGGTTAAGAAAAAAATTCCTATTCTCTAGTCTAGCCAGCATACTAGGATTGTTTAGGAAATTAAAAACAAGTTTTAGAAATTCCTTACTTATATATAGCAGACCCAGAAGGACCTAAAATTGTTGAAATTGAGGCTTCACATTTAGGCTATGAGGGAATTCTAAAATAAGTACAAAATGAGAAAGAATGTATAGTCCAGTATACATCTGCACATTGGAATGACTATTAGAAAAATTATTCCACCATTAAAAAAGAAATTATTTCCATCGTTTTATGCATTACAAAATTTCAAAGTGATCTTTTGAACAAAAAATTTCTTTTACAAATGGATTGTAAATCTGCACAAGAAGATTTAAATTGCATCAAAACAAATTTTTACTAGATGGCAAGTTATCCTTTCTATATTTTATTTTAATATTAAATATATAAAAAGAGATACAAATTTAATTGCCAATTTTCAAACTCGTGAATTTCTCCAAAACAGAACCCACAGATGTCTAGAAAAATAAAAGATAAGGGGAAAGTTCCCCAAATTACAAAACCTTAAAGTACAAAACCTAGTGATGAAGTCGTCAATCCAAGAATCCTACCTTCATCATTAGCACCTATCAAATCCTTTGTGGATATTATAAAATAGTCAAAAGAAGAGCCTTTTGAAAAATAAGCCACATCTTCTAACAATCAAGTTAGGATTGAACAATGGATAGAACAACATACACAAAACTCACTAGAAGTACTTTTAGCATTACAGAAGGTAACCGCAAAATTCTCTCCCTCAGCATCATCCTTGACAAAGGAGATGATTAAAGGTAAAACTTCTACAACTTATTTCCAAAACTTAGAGATGGTTAAATTTTCTCCTCAAAACCCATCTCAAGAAATTTCAAAACCAAATGTTTCAAAATTATTTTATCACGAGAAAAATTTCTTTTAAAACAAATTGATTGTTTTGAAAAATATCATTTTCAAACAATATTGACCATGCAAGAAGGATATTATAATGTAAACACTTCCAAGGCATTATTAAAAGTCTTTCCAAAAAATTGATACTACAAACCTTGGGATCTTTCTAAAACCTAATCTTACTACCAAGCCATTTTGGAAACCACTAGATAAGCAAAATTCAAACATTTCAAAAAATATAAAACCCATATTGCTCTAGCTTATTCAACCTGCAACACTCACAAAATCATTCTTCCTTATGAATGAGGTAAGGATTTCAATTCATTCAAACTTTTTCCCAACTAACCTCTACTACTGAGTACCACATTGCCAGTTTTAAGTTATTTGGATTATCAATCGGCTTGGTTTAATGCATTCTTATTATAAAACAAAAAATGTAGCCACTCTTGGCTATTTTATTTTAATACAAGTACCCTTACAAAACTTCCTTGCTGGTTTATCCAATAGTTGAACTATTTTGGTAATATTTTTGAAACTACTTATACTAGAAGTTAAACCTTATTTTAAACTCTTCAAAAAATACTACAAACCTTCCAACTCTGATAAAAAATTCCCCTCTCTTCTAATCTTCTCTATAAAATTATTCCTTCATTGGATATGCAGTTTGTACAACAACTACCATAACACCCAGGAAGAGTAATGTAATCTCATCAGATGATTAAAAGTCAAATGGTGGGAGTCCTTAAAAAATAAAGTCGATACAAAAACTATCCAACATTGGTTGATAAAAAATTTCCATATCCAATGCCCACAAGAAGAAACAACCTTCCTAGCACAAAAACCATTTCTACTTCCTAAGATGGCGACAGTCAATAGTGAAGAAGAATTACTCGAAATTCTCAATCAAGTACGAAACAATATTCTTAAGAAGAAATCTTCTTCAAAAATGGGTTCGATCAAAACAGTCACTTCTTTGAAAGAACCTTCTTCTTCTTTAAGTTCAAGTGAAGATATCATTAACTTGAGTGGTGATGAGAATGAAGATGACTGTTATGGTTTTTTACCCCATCAAAAGATAAAATCCAACTTTACAAAACAAGTCCCACTACCACTTACATGAGTAGAAACACAAATTTTGTAAATTTTAGTTTTTAATTTTGTAAATAATGTAAAATTTAAATTTAATTGTAAATGATATGTGTAATATAGGTTCTCTAACACCTAACAAAGCTAGAATTATATATATATATATATAAAGTTTAAAAATTTTTCAAAAAAGTGTCAGCGTGAGACATTGTGAGACATCTAAGGCATTGTTAAATCTAGTACACTGACTTGAGTGTTAGAGGGTCGTTGCCAGACACAAAGCCTGACCCTCCAACTCACGTTTTTGCCTTTCACAGCCAATCTAAAGCTTACAAATCCACTCCATTTTAAAAAAATCAAAAGATTGGCGAGTTCAGACTCATCATTATGCAATCAATGAACCTTTTACTTATAAAACAATTTGCTACAATCCTACACTTGTTATGGAAAAAATGAGAGCGAAGAGTTAGATGATGTTTAGTGGACTGTTTAGCACTTAAAATTTTCAACATATAATTTTAAATAATAAAATTCATATGATAATTAAATTTTAAAAGTCAAATTAAATTAAAAACTATTAATGTTAAATATAATAAATAATTAGATTTTAAATATTTTTATAATTTGAAATTTATATCACTATTTTTTTTTTGGATACTTAAATTCTTAGCACTTTTTGTAGGAAATAATTATATGTTAATATGAGTTGTAAATATAAAAATTAAGGCAAACAAAAATAAATTCTCTAATTTAGGAGTCAATTACAAAAAAAAAAATACAAAGTAATAGGAATTAGAAAATACAACTTAAAATTATAACCAAAATTAATTCTAAAAAACAGAATTAGATTTAAAATAATGAAAGAACGTAGAAAATTAAAATTACAACAGCAATTTTTTGATAGGAATTGAAACAAATTCAATTATTATAATCTCCAAAAAATTTCTGCAAAAAATAACTACAATAAAACAAAAACAAATTCAGTGGTTGTTTAAAAATTGAATTACTGCATAAAATAATTGTTAACATAAACAATTATAGCATAAAAACTACAGAAAATAATTGTTAGTAACTCTAATTATAATTAACTGAACATAATTAGAAAATTGTACAAATTTATAAACATAAAATAAACAAGAAATAAGGAGACTCAAAGCTTGAAAATCAGTTTCCTTAAAAAAGATTTACCACCTATTATTGTTGTAGGTTTTATCATAGTCTGTTTCCTAGGATACAACAAGTATCGATTTCTTTGCTCAGTAATAACAAGACATCCCGTCAAACTTTACAGCATATGAATTCAACAGAGAGAGTTTTAATACATAGAAAATAAGTGAAGAGAAAGGAAATTTTACTGTAAAAAATTTTGTAGTTCTATGTGTTGTATGATTCTCTTGATTGATTCTAAAATGTAGGAATAAGCCACCAATTTATACCATAGGGGTAGATTAGGAGTTTCAGAAATTGAAACACAATTAATTTCTTGATAACTCTTAAAAATGTCTCATTAAGATAGGAATTTCACACATTAAATCTGAAATTTTTAACTCTATAAGTGGCTAGGCAGTAAGGTGTATGGCCAAAACACATCTGCAGGGCCTCGTGAGACCACTCTTTCAGCTCAGCCGATTTCCAAAATCAGTCCAGAGATCCCAATCTCTCATATCATAGATTTCAAAATGTCCAAGACCTTCCACTTTTAATAAGCGAGTCCCACTCAAAAGTTGACTTAAAATTAGATGAAAGTTATTTTCCAATAATCCTCCACATGAATGAACATTGGCAGCAAAATAAAATCGCTTAGTTTTGACACCAAAAACATTTTGATTGGATTGAGTTCATCGAAACAAAACCTGCATAGGATAGGTAGGTGTTACCTTTTGAACCTTCCATTGTGAAACATATTTAATTTACTGGCTGATCAATAGACTTGACATCCATGAACGGTTATGACGTTCATTTAAATGATGATATATTAAACATATAATTCTTTTTTAATGCTATTTGGTTCTCATGGATATGTTCATTTTGGCCATAAACATCTACCTAGTTTTGTAAGAGATTTTATGAATTGTGCCCTAAAGAATTCCCTTTGAAGCGACGCCACTTCTCTCTTACATAGGTGATTTCTTACAAATCATTAAGAGCATAGGTCAACCTAATCTTTACTACATCACTATTTTATCTTAAGAATGGACATGAGGATAAACCCCCTATAGTGTGTATTTTTTATTAAATTATATATATATATATATATATAGATATATATTTATATATATATATATATATATATATATATATATATATATATTCCTTTATATTTAAGTGTATTTTTATCCAAAATATTAGTTTAATATGTTTGTTAACTGAATTTTAGAGAAAGTCAGGAAATTATAAAACAAAAAAGTGTTATTTAATCAAAAGATAGAGTTCCTGAGTAAACAGAGTTACTTGGAGCAATTCTTGGATTGAAATTAAAGGTTTTGAAAAATGCATGGGCAGTGCAGAGTAGATTCTGGCCCGTGCATCTTTCTGCACTAAATGTCCTGAAGAATTGAAAGCTATTGCTAAGGGCATGGACCATGCGGAATATAGATTAGGCCATGTGCTCCCTCGTGCCAATCTTTATATGAAAACACTGCAAGGGTAAACCGACTTAAATAAGCCGCACATGGTAAGATCCTTTATGCACAGGCCTAGGCGTAATTAATTTAGGGCCGTGTCGACTTCTGAATCAGAGTTGGAATCAAATTCATTTTGAAGTTTTTCACATCTAGAAAACTTGTTTTTCTTTATTGTAGGAGCTTTATTGAAGAGAAGAGATATACATCATACAACACATCAATATCTCACCAAACAACATCCATCTCATCATCAAAGAGTTGTTCTAAATGAGTTTTTAAGAGAGAATTAGTTTGGAATTGCTGTTTAAACTTTATTTTCTCTATTTTTTTATTGTTTTATTTAGTTTTTCATTAATTTAGTTCTTGTTAAAGATTGAAGTTGAATTTCTCCAAGGAGATTGGGATTTTCTACTATTAATTGAGGTTTATTTTCTTATCTTAATTTCTTTAATTCTAGATTTTCTTTGCGTTAAGGGTACTAAGCATGATTTCTCTTAGAATTATTGTGAATTTGTTGAGTCCTAAATCATTCATGAAGTAAATTCATTTTATCTAGAGATTGAAGCATGAAATAGTCTTAATATGATTAATTGTTGTGAGTTTTATTATTAGGTTCAACTTTTGATTAATTTAATTGAAATTAATTCTAATAATTGATTGCTTAATCACCAATTAGTTAAGTTAGGGTTTGGATGATGGAGAAAGAATGAAAGTCTAAATCTAGAATCATTGAATTAGGATTCTGAAACAAATTGGGTTCATAAGTTTTAATCTTAAATCCTTTGATTGGTGCATATTTTCTCTAGAGTACTTATATGAATGTGATAGCTAAAATAGAGTAAACTCTAGTTTAATGATTGTATTGAACTTTGGATCATTAAAAGTAATAGAATATTTACTTTAATATCATAAAGGATAGACTATGGATTGTCAATTTCTCTAGACATATTTCATATCATTGCATACTCATATTCATTGTTTGCCTACTTTAAACTTAATTCTTTACTTACCTTTTCAAATCAAAACAAAATTTGCCTTTACTTTTACTTGCACCTAAGAAAAAAATTAATAAGGCTTAACAAAAACAACCAATCCTAAGGAGTACGACCTTGGGTTCTCACTCTGTGATACGATAGCCCATATACTTACGATCGGTATTAGTTAGTATATTTAAAGGTGAATAAGGTTTTG
>CAOJBK012006153.1:0-15346 GCA_948294925.1 Codiaeum variegatum
TTTGAAAAGGTCCATTAAAGAACAAAGGGAACCTAAACCACTGATAGTGAATGATAGTTTAACGGGGGACATCGCTTACCTCATAGAGGCACCTCAAAGGCAAGGCCATAGCTCAGAGTAAGGAGACTCCTAAATTTGTGTTTTACAATGGCCATAAGAAATGGATTGAGGAAGAGGAGACCATTAGACCAATGAGAACTGGTATGATTATTATGAAAGTGATCATAGCCAATTACATTATACAGAGGATTCTGGTAGACAATGGGAGCTCAGCCAACCTAGTGTCTTATGAAGCATATTAAAAGAATAGGTATAAACGAGAATGATTTGAAGGAACTCAATAATCCTATCAAGATTTTGGATAAGATTGGAATACCAGTTGTAGGGTATAATAAATTACCCTTCACCATCGGTGTATCCTGGAAGTGTGTGATGATCATGAACTATTTATTGTTGTAAAGATATTGTTGGCTTGCAATGTCTTTATGGGAAAATTGTTGCTCCGTGATCTAGATGCTGACACTAATTTTTTATGGTTCCTTTGCCAGACATGACCAAATTCTATATGTACAGCATCCAAAAGTTAGAAAACGAAATGGAGTTCACCCGAAAAAGAAAGAGTGTGGTGTGCATCGAAACTGAAGAAGTGTGTATGGTAGAAGGAGCAGTGGAAGAAGGTCAAAGAAGAACTCAGCTAGTAGAAAAGCTAGAATAATTCTCAATGGAAAGTGAAAAGCTAAAGAGATGCCTAAGTGTTAACGTAGAGTTAGTGGGGAATGAAGAAGTCAAGGTAAAAGAGTTTCTAGTTAGCCACAAAAGACTTTTGTATGGGATTCCTTGAAGATAATAGGAATCAGTCCCGAAGTAATCACCCACAAGATGAATGTGGATCCTATTTTCAAACTAATTAAGTAGAAGAAGAGATGCTTCGAGACTTAGAGGCAACCTGTAATAGATGAAGAAATAATCAGACTGATAGAAGCAGGTTTCATCAGAGAGATTTAATACTTGAAGTGGCTAGTGAACACCAGATTGATGAAAAGGGTAAACAGAAGCTATAGAAAGTGTGTAGTTTCACCGATCTCAATAAGGCTTGTCCAAAGGACTCATATGCACTCTCAATGATAGATAAATTGGTTGATTCAATAGTCAATTACAAAAATCCTCTCCTACCTAGATGTCAAGAAAAGCTACCATTAAATCAAAATGGACCCCAAAGATAAAGAGAAGATCACCTTCATCACTATAAAAGGTGCCAAATATTACAAGTTCATGCCCAGCAGGCTCAAGAACATGGGTGCTACCTATCAAAGGTTAGTTATTTAGATATTCAAAGATTATTTAGGGAGGAACTTGGAAGCATATATCAATGATATTATAGTAAAGACCCGAAGCTTTGAAGAACATATAAGAGATTTGGAGGAAATTTTTGAAGTGATGAACCGGTATGGGATGAAGCTAAATCTAGAAAAATGTTCTTTCTTTATCCAAGGTGGAAAATTGATAAGTTAGCAAGTAAGTGAAATGGGGATAGAACAAAATCCAGACTAAGTGGAAGCCAACTTGGAAATGCCAGCATTGACGAATATGAAGGAGGTACAGAAGCTGATGGGAAGGTTGGCAGCTCTTAATAGATTTATGTAAAAAGTGACAGAAAAATACATTTTGTTCTTTAGAAAGTTGAGAAATAATGTGTTCTTTATATGGACTAAAGATTGTCAAAAGGCCTTTGAAGAGTTAAAAGCCTATTTAAGCTTGGAACTTGTGTTAATAAGACCCTTACTAGGAGAGGAAGTACTTATTTACCTCTTGGAATCCCTATGCAGTTAGTATAATTCTAACCATAAAGGAAATAGGAGTCCAAAAGCCAATTTATTACTTTAGCAAAATCCTACAAGGGGTTGAACTCAACTACACTTCTATTAAAAACTTGGCTTACTCTCTCCTTTTATCCTGCAAGAAATTTAAGGTCTATATCCAAGCCTACGAAAGCTTGGTAGTAACAAACAAACCTTTGCAAAAAAAACCTTGCACAAGCTGGAGACCTCAGGAAGAATGTTGGTTCGTAGAATTGGGGAACTACAATTTGCAACATCGCCCTGAGCATCCATCAAGTCGCATGCTCTATCGGACTTTATCTCAGAGTGTTCATTCCCTTGGGGAAAGTGAAGCAAAGGCTTCAAAATACAAAAAAAAAAAAAGGAACAGATAAATCTAACTTAGGGTGGCAATAATGAACACGAAATGAACCCAACACGAGTGTTCGTGTCATTAACAAGTCAACCTGATAATAACCAAAAAATTATCATGTTGGTAGCAGGTTGACCCATTAACTCGAAAAAGACAAGTTTAACACGTTTGATAATTCATATCGTGTTGGATAATACATTTATCCTCTGTATTATATTTGTATGTGTATGAGCAAAATTAATTTGATATGAATTTATAAATATTCATATGGATGAGATGGATATATTAATATCTTTTAAATAATATTATGATATATTAAATGAGTTATATTGAGTTAATAAGATCTTATTTATTTAATTTAATTTATAAATTAATGTGTTAAATGGGTCATGTCATGTTAATATGAATAATAAGTAGGTTATGTTAGTGTTGAATTTTTGACATGATTAAATTATTGGGTCATGTTCGGGTTTACCCTTAAAGTATTATGAGTATACCTTAACCTGACATGAACATAATCTGTCAAGCCATATTGCCACCCCTATATCTAACAATAACATGGGAGTTTTATGTTGATGGAGCCAGTGCACAAAATGCCAGTGGGATTAGAATCATCCTCAGAAGTGACACAACAGTTCTCTTGGAGTATGCACTAAAAATAGACTTTACAACCACCAACACAACTAAATATGAAGCCTTAGTATAAGGGCTTCGATTGGCAAATTTCCTAATAATGGAAAGATTGTGCATTTGTAATAACTCACAATTAGTGCTAAGACTCGCAGATGGGATGTTCGTAGCTAGGGATGAGAAAATGGCTAAGTACTTGAAGATAGCTAAGAGCATATTCTGAATTTGAATGAAAAGGGAGTGAAAGTTGACTACAAGAAAGTCCTAAGGCTCCAAAATTGTCAAGCTAAGAGCCTAAGCAAGCCAGTAACAGCACACCCCTCGGGGTGTCCAAACAGAGTTTTCATCAGGTCTCTTATAGCCCTAAGCATCAAAGAAAGTGAAGAAGTGTTGGAAGTGGAGATGGAAGAGCCATGTTGTATGGACACGATTAAGGCTTACCTAGAGAAAGGAGAAATGCCACAAGACCCAAAGGAAGCAAAAATGGTTAAATGACACAATGTTTATTTTTTGCTCCACCATAACACCTTATATAAGAGGGCACTTATGCTTCCTTAACTAAAGTGCCTCTAACCAAGCTAAGTGGAGTATGTCCTCTGAGAAATCCATGAAAGTTCATAAGGGATGCATATAAGAGGTAAAGCACTGACAGCTAAGGCAATTCGACAGGGGTACTATTGGCTTACCATAAAGGCATACCTTAGAGCCCTGGTAAAGAAATGTCCTTTATGTAAGAAGTTTACAAATTTGGTGAAGGCTTTAGGAGCTGAACAAGTTCCTATTCACAGCTCTTAGCCCTTCACCAAGTGACAAATAGACATAGTGGCCCCTTTCTAATGGCCCTAAGACAAAGAAAATTTATGGTTGTACCAGTCGAATACTTTATGAAGTGGGTTGAAGCAGATCCACTAGCGATAATCATAAAGGATAATATAATTAATTTCATTTGGAAAAACATAATCTACAGATTTGTGATCCCATATAAGCTCATAAGTAACAATAGGAGGTAATTAGACAACATGAATATTAGAAAATTTTAAGAAGGGTTGAATATAAAGAAGCATTTCTCCTTTGTCACTCATCCCTAAACAAAGGTGTTGTCTTAACAATGGACACCAAGGGGGGTGAATTAGTGTCGTTAAAAATTTTTGAAAATCTTTTTAACAAAAAGCCTTTAACTTTAAAAACCTTTCTTAAAGTTATAATCTTGATAATGGATTGAGCTAAAGATGATTAATTAAGATAATATGAAAACTCAAATTTTAAGACACCAAAATAAAAAAAAAAAAAAATAGAGCACAAGTAATAAACAACACAAAGTAAGAGAAAGGGAAGAAGATGGCTCTAGATTTTTATAGTGGTTCGGAGTATCCTACATCCATTATCTCAATCAAATGCATTTAAGGTTCCACTAGTGGTTTAAATGAAGTTTTTCCTGCTTCTAGTTTCCCTAGATTTCGCCTAAATATTCACTGGAGCTTTAACTCCAATACAAGATTATAAAGAGAAATTATAAGTCAAAAGACTTCATTTACAACAAAACTTATTAGGCTAATGATTTAGAATGGAAGTCTTAGCAAATGTTTTCTCAAGAACTAAAGATTACAATAAAGAGAAATTTCTTGAGAAAACGAAGTATGAGTAACAAATGATTATAAAAGCTCTAGAAATGTGTTAAAATATGTTCTTTTAGGCTCTTTAAACTTCTTTAAGGTTCTCTGATGTTAAAAATTTATACCCTTACATCATGGTGCCAATCTTAAGTTTCTAGTAGCTAAATAGTACAATGATGTCATCTTCAACATTAAAAAATTTTCCAGACTCGTGGCTGCCATATATATCGTTTATCATTTCTCCATACAGCTTTATAGGGTGGTTGAGTTTGAATAAATGTTACCATTGGCTTCGATATAGCTGTATGGCCTTTTATGATACAATCGTCTAGAAGTGAATGGAAAATGGTTGACCCTACTGAGCAACAATAGGGTCGTATGCCTCTTTGTCCATACGGTTGTATAAAATTCACCTAGGAATCCATACGGTTGTATGGCTAAATGTGATATAGTCGTATGACATTGAAACCTTGATAAGCTTTGACTTTTTATTCCTAAGTCTCAAATGAACTTTATTCACAATACAAGCAATCATTTTAAACATAAAGGGTCATATATATGAGTTCAAATGCACCAAATGTTCACATCATACTCAATAATACAAGTTTTTCATACATTATAAGAGAATAAGGATGAATTAGACTAATGGTTTTGGTATCATTTAAATATGAAGGACAATAATCTCCCTTCTTTTTTTTATGATGACAAAATCTTAGTTTAGTTTCAAGTAAAACACTTATAATGTATGTAAAAACTAAACATAAATTTGTTAAAATTTTTATGCAAAAATTTGCATAACTCCCTCTATCAATATGCCTATATTTTTTATAAAAAATTTTGCATAAAATATTTCAAATAAGTATAAAGGTATGATCATAACAAGATGTAACTCAAAATCAAACCAAATATCAAATGCTTGAAACACTTAACCATATCAATATCCTCTCCCTTTTTTTATCATCAAGCAAAAAGGTAAGGAAAACATAAATATCCATCAGTAATAAGATATTCACCTATAAGTACTTGATAATTTAACAATTAAGATAAAAAAAAAAACCATAAGTACTTAATATATCATCAAAGCATAAAACAATATCCAACATAAGAAAATATCTATAAGACATAAAACATAAAACATGAAATCCAAAATAACAAATAATGAAGCCCTAAGGCCAATGTACCATACTATAAAAGGATAAAACATATAAGTTCACATATGCCATATGAAAATGAGGGGAATTTGGTTAAGGATTGGAATAATAAAGGGCTCAAGCTTTTAGTGGATGAGGAGGAGGAGGTGGGGGTGGGAACCGACGCACCAACTTACTAAGAATTTCATATATCTTTGTTTGTTGCTCTATCATATCATCTTGGCTCTTCCCAAAAGTTGCCATCCGATCATCTAAGGTGCCAAAATGCCCATTTACTTCAATCTTGAAATTGTCCAATCTAGTGGTAAGAGCATCCACCTTCCTATTAGTGTTCTCCAATAAACTTAAAGCTTTTCCTTGAAATTCTTCATCCGATTCGGATTTGGAATCGGACTCAGACTCTTCTTTAGCTCTTGCTTATGCTTGTCTTCTCCTTTCTAGCTCTTGCAGACTTAAGGATGTTGAATCTTCCTTAAGAATCCAATTTCTACCATCCATAGTCACCAAACCCATACATTGCCAAGTAGCCTCATTAATGTGTCATTTTTTTCTAGCTACTTTGTATTGCAAATCCCTTTACTCGTCAAACACCTCCAATTTCTTAGCAATGGTAGTGACAACCTAGAAAGGAAATGCTTCAAATTGGTAATAAGGATTAGTGCAATGTTGTCTTCTTTTGCAACATGCAATCCACTACAAAGATTTTAGTTCTAGAAATCTTGTTATAATTTTCCTTGGCTAATAAAGAGCTAACCAAATTCTTATGAGCCATCCTTAATCTTGCACTAGCAATGTCCGAAGCATTCACATTTGTCTTATGAAAGTCTAGGACATTATGATTATCTTCTAAATGGGTTTAGGGTCTCATCTATATGCAACATACTTCTCATCTATGCTCCCATTATCCTTAAATCTCTCCTTAGTTAAGTGGCATTGTATTCACAAGTGTTTCCTTTTAGTTTGAACTTGAAGGATTCTCCATCCTCATCAATTTTCAAAGTAGAAAAAAAATTATGAAGTCGAATTGGCATACATTTCCTCTAAACTAGTTAGAAAATGCCAATTGAGGTAAACATACTTCAACAAATCCCAAACATCATCTACAATGTCTAGCTTATCTTTAAGAAAATTATAGTCTATAGTTGTGCATGCTGCAGGAGTTCCTAACCAAATAAGTTCATCACACCTATCACTATCAATAGTATTGTCAAAGAAAAGACCATGGTTTTTAGGGCGAAGCCTTACCGATCTTGGTAGAGTTGGACACCTAGCTCTTCTCCTGCCTTTAGATGAATCCCCAACCTCAACATTCTATCTTAACCTCTTTGAAGTGTTCCGCCTTGTGATTCTTGAAGACATTTTTAGCAATACTTGAGCAAAAATGAGAAATTTTATCAAATTTAGGAAATTAAGATTTCTAGTGAGAAAGTGAAAATTAGGGTTCAAATATGGTGAAAAGGGTTGAAATTAGGGTTTAGATTAGAGAAATTGAGAAGAAAATAAAGTGAAAAAGCTTGGAAGGGTCGAAAATGGTTAATTGAGGTCGAATTTATGAGAAGACAACACTATGAGGGTTTTTGAGAAAGAATGAAATGAAAGAAAATAGGTTGGATCGATATTTATAGTCCTGATGCCCGATTTTGATACAGACCTATTGAAATTTTGGCATACGGTCATATCATAGGTTAGTAAGGTTCTAGAAAATCCTTCAGGGGCATACAATCTTATAAGAATGGGCACATGATTGTATGGTTTTTGCAGAAAAATCAAGATATCCATATGGGAAAATAGAATACAGTCGTATTGATGTCTAGGAGTTCTGTTTAAAATTTTTAGGAAGAATTTAAGGAGAAATAATGGCATATATGATGTGTCTATCAACAATTGCAATCATAGCAATAATATTGACTTTAATAAGATTTTGAAATGAATTGGTTCATTAAACTTGAACCATATTCACTTTAAATTCATTTAAAACACAACAATTAAAGCATGCAAAAACACATATCACATTATAACAATAATTTTGCACCAAATCATCAAAATATGGACATCAATCACTCACCAAATTACAAGATTAATGTTAGATTATACCTTTGTGGTATCAATCATACTAATTTCTCTTTGAATATAGTATAATGCTTCCTTGTCAAGCGGCTTGGTGAAGATATATGCCAATTGATGCTTTGTTCCAATGAATTCAAGTGCAATTTTGCTTTTTGATGCATGATCCCTTTAAAAATGATGACTAATATCTATATGTTTTGTCCTAGAATGATGAATGGGGTTTTTGGACAAGTTTATGGCACTAGTATTGTCACATTTAATAGGGATGCAATGGATTGCATGACTAAAATATTTAAATTACATTTTCATCTAAAGAAGTTAAATACAATAACTTGCAACTGCTACATACTCTGCTTTCATGGTTGATAATGCAACTGAATTTTACTTTTTAAAAAACCATGAAACTAGCATGCCTCTTAAGAATTGACATGCACCACTTCTGCTTTTGCTATCAATTTTTCATCCTCCAAAATCCACATCTGAAAAGATAACTAAATCAAAAGATGAGCCTTTTGGATACCACAAACCAATATTTAGTGTATCCACTAGGTATCTCATGATTCTTTTGACACATGCTAGATGGAATTCCTTTAGATTTGATTACAATCTAGCACACATACATACACTAAACAATATATCATGCCTAGATGCAGTCAAGTATAAGAGTGACCCTATCATGCTTCTATAAAGATTTCAGTTAAGGGATTTACCTTTCTCATCCACTTCAATCTTAGTGGATGTGTTCATTGGTGTAGCATAAGGCTTTGCTTCATGCATTATAAACCTCTTGAGCAACTCCTTGGCATATTTGGATTGATGAATGAGTGTGTCATCCTCAAGCTACTTTATTTACAATACTAAGAAGAAATTGAGCTCCCTCATCATGCTTATTTCAAATTCACTTTGAAGACACTCAAAATATTCCTTGCAAAGTGTTTCATTCGTAGCATTGAATATTATATCATCAACGTATCTTTGAATTATTAACATCTCTTTCCTTTTATGTTTTATCAAAAGAGTGGTATCAACTTTTCCTTTTGTAAAGCCATTTTCAATCAAAAAGTTGCTCAATCTCTCATACCAAGCTCCAGGAGCTTGTAAACCACATAAGCCTTTTTAAGTTTAAACACATGTTTTGGAAATTTATGATTTTAAAATTCAGGAGGTTGTTCAACATAAACTTCTTCTTGAATAAAACCATTTAAAAATGCACTCTTGATATCCATTTGAAAAAGTTTAAAATTTTTCAAACATGCAAAAGCAAGAAGCATTCTAATAGCCTCTAATCTAGCAACAGGGCATGATTTTCATCACAATCTATAACTTCCTCTTAAGAAAAGACCTTAGCAACCAAATGAGCCTTATTTCTTACCATTATTTCATACTCATCATGCTTGTTATGGAAGACCCATTTAGTTCCAATGATGGGATGGTCCTTTGGTTTTAGTACTAAGCTTCATACTTCACTTCTCTCAAATTGATTGAACTCATCTTGCATGAATAGTACCCAATACTTATCCTCAATTGCCTTATTCATGCTCTTTAATTCCACCAAAGACAAGAAAGCCATATACTCACAAGTACTGTGGATTTGGGATCTTGTCCTTACTCTTTAGGTAGGATCACCAATGATTTGTGCTCCTCTCACTTCATTCCTCACCCTTGAATGTTGAGTCTCCTTTTCTTAAGGAATGGCTTGAATTTCCATGTCCATACTAGGTTATGCATCCATTTCCTCATTTGTAGGTGTCACTTCTATTTAACTCATTAACTATTCACTAGGCTTTGGTTGCTCATGCCCTTTCTCTTTTAAGGTTAGGTCATCCATCATGTCCTCAATAGCTTCTATGTGATCATCATTCTTAGCTACGCACTAAGAGTGCCCTCTTATTGAAGACCCTATAAGCCATATAATGGTTTGAATAACCAAGAAAAATTACCTCATCTGACTTTGCATCAAATTTTCTCAAGTTATCTTTTCCATTGTTATACATATAACATTTGTAACCAAATGCATGAAAATATGCAATGTTTGGCTTCTTAACTTTCCATATCTTATACGGAGTCTTTTTATAATGGGTCTAATCATGTCTCTATTTATGATATGACATAAAGTGTTCACGGCCTTGACCCAAAAATATTTTAGAAAATCATTTTCACAAAGCATGGTCCTAGCCATTTCTACAAGGGACCCATTTCTCCTTTCAACAACACCATTTTATTGAGGAGTACTAAGTGCTGAAAAATTATGGTCAATGCAAAATTTTTCAAAATTAGAATTTTCAAACTCAGTGCCATGATTACTTTTAATCCATGTAATGACATACCTTTTTTATTTTGTAAAGACTTTGCTAATGGAATGAATGCACCAAAGGCATCACTTTTATGAGCAAGAAATAAAACCAATGTAAAATGTAAATAATCATCAAGAATCAGAAGACAATAATGTTTATTGCAAAGGCTAGATGTTCTTGTTGAACCAAATAAGTTAAGGTGTAAAAGTTGTAAAGATTTAGAAGTTGAAATCATATTTTTGGGTTTAAAAGAACTTCTAGAGTGATTTTGCTTAGCACATGCATTATAAATACCTTCATTTTTTTAAAATAATGTTAGGCAAATCTTTTACTAAATCCTTTCTAGAAAGTTTGGATAGAACATCCATACTAGCATGGGTTAGTCTCCTATGCCATATAGTAGGATCCTCATCCTTTAAGAAAAATAAATAAAGATGTTTCGTTTCTTGATTGCTCAAATCTACTAAGTACACATTGCCTTTGTGGTAATCAATAAAAACAATTGTGTTAGTTTTAATATTAATCACTTCACATATATGAGAATAAAAACAAAACCTATATCACAAAGCTTACTAACACTAAGTAAATTATGCTTCAAATTATACATAAATAAAACTTTAACAATAGAGAAGTCATCATAAACTATGGTACCAACTCCACAAATCTTACCTTTGGAGTTGTCACTAAAGCCCACAGTGCCTCTTTCCTTTTCTTCAAGCTTGAGGAACTTGCACTTGTCTCTGGTCATTTGCTTGGAGCACCCACTATCTATCACCCATAAATCTTATTTTGTTTTGATTATAGCCTATAAGAAAGTAATGTCTTAACCTTTTGATGGTACACATTTTGTCTTGGGTACATTCTTATTAGTTCTACTTGGAACCCATGTACCTTTAGGAATTTCCTTAGAATCCTTAGGAATCCATACCTTCCTAATTGTTTATGGCCTCCTAAGCCTAATAGGATAAGTCATATATGTATGACCATGAAATTTGCTATAGTTACATTTAACCAACACTTTAAGCATAAAATCCTTTTTCACAAAGAATGTATTATAAATTTTCTCTTTCCTCTCAACCTTGTAAACAAGGCTAGATTTGTCATACACACCTCTTTGAAATATTAAGATGTCATCTAGAATCTTACTCCCACTTAAGAACTTTTACAAAAGTTGTTTGGAGTCCTTAAGTTCTTGTTCAATCTTAACTTTCTCTTCTTTGAGGTAATCAAATGTTTTTTGCAATTCATTTATTTGAATCATGAGTTTTTATTTTTCAAACTCAAATGCACTAGAGCTTTCACCCTTCTCATGCCCACATTTTAATTTATGCAAATTCTTTTTCAAAACTTTGTTTTCTTTTATAATCAAAATGTAATCCTTCATAACTTCATCAAAATCATTTTGAAGTTCATTAAAAGAGTAAGATTTAGATGTTATCTCATCATCCTCTTATTAAAAGAGTAAGATTTAGATGTTATCTCATCATCCTCTTCTATAACATCTTCTTGTGCAATCAAAAACAAGTTGGCCTCCTCATCTCCATCGAATGATCTTTCATTGCTTGAATCATCACTTCCATTCCAAGCGGCATAGGCTTTGTCTTTCCCTTTGCTTGAGTTCTTTTTGTCCTTAGACTTTTTAGACTTGTAGATGTAGCAATCTTACCTTATGTGACCATAATTTTTATATTCATAGCATATGATTTCATTGCTCTTTTCTTTCTTTGACTCCTTTTTTCTTGCCTTTGTTTTTTGAAAGATATTTTTTGAACTTCTTAAATTTTCTTGGTAAGCAATACAATATCTTAATCATCACTAGAGTCATCATTGGTTTGCTTCTCCTTGTGAGTTGCCTTATGCACGAGTTTTATCCTTCTTGATTGACTCACTAGGTGTGCCCCTTAGCTCCTTTCTTGTTTTGAGCTTCATCTCATGGATTAAGAGAATTCCCACATGATTTTTCTAGGTTCATACTATCAAAATCTAGTGAGGGCTCTATTACATTGACTTTGGAGTCATATTCGTCCGGTAGACATCTAATCACCTTGATATCCAAGTCTTTATTAGTGAAGGTTCTTCCAAGGGCCTTGAGCTTATTCACCAAAGTAGAAAACCCTGTATACATGCTTGAGATGCTCTCATTCTCCATAAATTTAAAGTTATCAAAGCTAAAGGAAAGCATGATTAACTTTGAGGACTTGACTTAGCTTGATCCTTCATAAGTAGCCTTCAATGTATCCTAAATTTCTTTAGCGATCTCACATGTTAATTCTCAGTTGAATTCCATTTCATTGAGTGTGCAAAAGATGAGATTAATTGCCTTGTCATTCCTGTAAAGTCTCTTCTTATCTTGATTAGAATACTCTTTCGGTTTGACTTTGGTCCTTATCATAGGATCTCTTAGAACATAAGGTCCATTTTCAACTATATACCAAAGATCATATTCTTGTGATCGGATATGAAACCTCATGTGAACATTCCATTATTATAGTTGGAGCCATAAAATAGAGGTGGCCTTGTAGTGCAATAACCCTCTTAAAATGGTGTACATGTGGAATCTTAACACCTGCCATTGTAAATCATTAGCTTTCAAAAATCATAAGATTTAGCAAAAAAAGAAAGCTCGGCTCTGACACCAAATTGTTGTCTCAACAATGGACACCAAGAGGGTGGGGGAAGGTGGATTGGTGTCTTTTAAAAATTTTATGAAAATCTTTTCAACAAAATACCAATTTTTAATCTTAAAAACTTTTCTTAGAGCTATAATCTTGATAATAGATTGAGCTAAAGATGATTACTTGAGAAAATATGAAAAATCAAAATTTAAGACACCAAAATAAATTTAAAAAAATGGAGCACAAGCAATAAAGAACACAAAGTAAGAGAAAGGGAAGAAGATGGCTCAAGATTTTTATAGTTATTTGGAGTATCCATCCTCCTACGTTGATTGAGGTTCCACTAGTTACTCAAACAAAGATTTTTCGGGTTCCAGTTTCCCAGGATTTTGCCAAAATATTCACTGAAGCTTTAACTCCAATACACAATTATAAAGAGAAAATGCACGTTAAAAGACTTGAAGTCCTAGCAAATGTTTTCATGAGAACTAAAGATTACAATGAAGAGCAATTCTTGAGAAAATAGATTATGAGTAACAAATCAGTATAAAAGCTTTAGAAAATATGTTACAACATGTCTTTTAGGCTCTTGATATTGGAGCTTTATACTTTTGATTTTGGTGTTGATCCCAAGCTTCCAACGACTAAAAAGTATAATGGTATCATCTTTGACATTAAAAAAATTTTCAGACTCAAAGCTTCCATATGGTCGTATGCCATTTCTCCATATGGCTTAAAGAGATTGAGTTTGAATAAATGTTACCATTGGAGTCGATATGGTTGTATAGCCTTTTGTGATATGGCCGTCTAGATATGACTAGAAAATGGCTGACCCTACTGAGCAACGATATGGTCATATGCCTCCCAGTCTATATGGTCGTAACAATAATCCATACGGTCGTATGGCTAAATGTGATATGACCATACTTCTAAGCCTTAACTTTTTATTCCTAAGTCTCAAATAAACTTTGTTAATAATATAAGCAATCATTTTACACATAAAGGGTCATATATATAAGTTAAAATGCACCAATTATTAGCATCATACTAAATAATCCAAGTTTTTCATAAATTATAAAAGAATGAGGATTAATAGACTAATGATTTTGGTATCATCAAAATATGGAGGACGATAAAATGGGTAGACAGAGGTGATGAATAGAACAATCTTACAAGGGTTGAAGTGAAGGCTCAAAGGCTATGGAAGTGACGGGGTTAAAGAACTCCATCACGTACTATGGGCCTACAAGACTACCCTCAAAGAACCTACTAGAGAAACTCCATTTGCTTTAACCTTTGGGATAGAGGTTGTGATTCCAGTTGATATAGGCTTGCCCAAAATAAGGGTGTTTTATTATGATGATGAAGAGAACAACAAGCTATGAAGAATTGACCTAGATCTGTTGGAAGAGTTAAGGGAAGAAATAGCCATTCGAACCGTAACATATAAGAATATGGCAACAAACTACTTTAATAAAAAGGTCAAAGTTAGAAAATTTGATGCTAGAAGCCTTGTGATAAGAAGACTTGAAGAAATATGGCGATGAGAAGGAGTGGAGAAGCTATCCCCAACATGGGAAGGTCCTTTCAAAGTATAGCAAATCATAAGCCTAGGCACATACAAACTTCAGACATTGGAAGACTTAAATTTACCATAAACATGGAATGTACAATAATAAGTAGCAAATTATACACTATTTTAGCCCATATTCTTAGTGGATTTTACTTATTAAATTGAATTTAATGTGTTTGTTCTAGTTTTATATGTCATTTCTAAGTAATCAATTAAATTTCAGAGCTGGGAGGAACTATTTCAAGGTTCAGGCTCCAAAAAAGAAGAAAATAGACCAAAACGGAGTGAAAAATCAAGTCCTAGGGCTACCTCACGGTCTGGCTCACAGCCAGGACATAAGAAACACTGAGAAAGTGGAGAAACATTAGCTTTTCACGATCCCCATCACAGGCCATGACAGAGCCCGTGAGAGCTCACTGTTAATTCTGTGAAATTCTGATTGATTTGAACCTATCTCAGTATTTTAGGTATAACTCGAGCTATAAAACTCCAATTAGGGTGATTAAGGTACCGTTGGAAACATAAGAGAAAGACATACAACTTTATAGATGATCAAAAAGTCTAATTCTTTCATTTGGATATCCAAAATTTGTATGAAAGTTAGATATCTGATTTTAACTGTGGGAGAAGTCTGGATAGAGGGCATAAAGAAGCAATAGCTTCTCACGATCGTCGACACTGGCCGTGATAGGGACCGTAAAAGATTAATACCTCTTAAATCCAAAGGAAAATTAAATAAGAGGCTATCAAAGGCAAAGGCACTGGCACAGGCCGTTAGAGCTGCCCGTGATAGCCATCTGCACTTATAAAAAAGGATAAAAATTTCAGAAGTAACTTATATTTGAGTGTCTTATCTTGGGTTTTTAGATCTAGGGTTCACCCAAAAAGCTAGAGAGCCATCAATAACCAAGGATTTTTAGATTAAGGAGACAATTAGAGGTGGAGAAACATAATTAAAGGTAAGATTAAGCAAGATTATCATTTGAATTCAAGGATTAAGCTAGGGTTCATCATGGGTTTCTTAGTTTATTTTCTTTCTCTTTTGATTTCTTATTTTTCCTTTGTTGTTATGAACTAAACTTATCTAATCTAGTTAGATTAGATGAGTATTTGATGATTTTATGGATTGATTGACTATTTTCCTCAATGAATATTTAGGGTTTTATTTAAGTATTGATTTTGATTTATATTGTTGCACTTTTCATCTTCAATT